>JAQGBA010001112.1:0-18567 GCA_034698125.1 Prionchulus punctatus | reverse complement strand
AATAAAATACTGCATGCTAACGCTCGATCATACAGTACACCACCATCCGACACACAGTGACGGACACCACCGTCACACATTCGACGATGTTCCGTTAGGAATATTTGCTGGTTATTGACGGAATCACTGCGCGTTTCTTGCTCTTTAAACTACTTTCAAGGTTTCCTCGTAAATATTTCGCGAAACAAAGCTCAGACGACCTTCTAGCACGAGATCAAAATCGTATAGTTTTTAAACGACCAAAATTAGGCATTAAAATTAACATAATCTTGCATATAAATAGAATAAATAAATATTTAGATTTTGTAATAAGCGTAAACGAACATTTAACTAAATATGAAATGTTACAAATACGAGCAAAAAAAGACCAACTTTATTAGTTTATTACAGTTGCTTTCACTAAACAACGTAACAAATTCTCCACAGCCACTTTATTTATGAAAGCTATGTGCCTCTTCAGTAATCTTACATACAATAACTTGCATTAATTCATGGCCAAATTTCAGGAGTAAATAATAAATGAGATTGATGAGCAACTGATTGATTGCCTCATAAAGGAAGACAAACTATGCATGTGACTTTTTTATATTTCAAAACTTTGTAAAAGACTTGTATATTATTCGGTAGTGCTGATGTAGAATTGTTATTATAAACATTCTATTTTATGTTAGCATGATCTAGGTACATCTACACTGAAAAGAGCATGAATAATCACTGCAATTTTAATAAGGACACTAACTGATTCTACAGTAATTCGTGGATATAACTCCAATGTCGTTTGACGATGGTCATTCGAATTTTCGCGCTGTGATACGTTCCGGCTGGCGTTATGGTGTCGAGCTCCTCAACTGTTATATTGGTAATTTGGTAAGACCCGTCCTGCACGTATTGACCATATTGAACTGGAGTATCGGCTCGTGGTTTGATAATCACTTGTCCGACGTTGTATCCGTAGCTGGAGAAAGCCATGAAACAGACGGTTGGAGTACTATAACTCCATGATGTGTAAGAATTCCAACACCGGAATTGTTCCTCTATTGTTTGAATAAGGAGCATGCTGCCCGTGTGGTGAATGTGTACCATACCTTCGTGCAACACCGTCGTTGGCGATATTGTATTTTGCCAGAAAAAGTCTGGAGTCCAGATTTTCGGCCCTATTTTATTCGCTTCGATGTTCAGATACGGGCTCCTTCCCTGCGAATGACAGTACTATATGTTTCAGTCAATGTGTTCGAAACGTACTTCTTACTGCAGTGAACCTGAGTCTCGTGTCATTCCACTCTTGACGGAGTGTCATGATGACACGCAAATAATTCGCCATGGGTTCCACATCTCTGATGAACATGTTCACAAGCACGATAACCGGCTCGTCCTCTATTATCGGGGGGCTGATAACGTTAATGCCCGATTGGTTGAAGAAAGCTTTGATTTCAGGGGGCAGATTGCCCTGCCGTGCTGCATCAGTTGCAACAGCGGTCAAAGCAATAAAAATCTGCAAAATCACTACTCTTATGCGATTCTCAGTTGAGTGTTTTATAAAACTTACCACAAGAGTAACCCTCATAACTAAATTTCGAAAGTGTTCAGATAATGCAATAAAATTTTGTCTTTGGTGTTCGCCGTGATTATTGCCAACGAACATATGCTAGAAAAAACCTTTTTTTCTTCATCGAAAAAACAATAAATCCTTATAAATGATGCTAAATATTTCAAATTAACAACAGCTCTTCAAAGAAATCAGAGTTGTAATGGAGTATGCAGTTCTTTCACGACAGCGGATTGAATAAAAAGTACTGTAAATCTTAAGTTAAAATTTACAATCCGTATTCAAATCTCGATTTTCTATCATGCACCTGATTCAGGTAGAAGCAGACGGATCATTCTATGAATCAGCCTGCAAGCTTTAAAATCAATATCTGAATAACGGATTGCAAACTTTAACTTTAGAAATCTGTGGATCTGTGGCGCTGGTTTGAAGCAGATGTTCTGCCAGACTACAGTAAAAATGCTTGCGTAACATGCTTTCAAGATTTCAACAGCAAGTTGTGTTGTGACAAGTTGTCGAATTTTTATTAAAACATAAATAGCATATCATTATTTTGAATTCTAATTTTTTTAAAGCTAACTAGAGTAAATGGACACTGATAATTCATGGACTATTATATCTGAATTTTATTGCTTCTTGGCGATGGTCAGTCGGATTTTCACATAGTGGTATTTACCACTGGGGACCGTGGCATCATCCTCCGTCACGGTTGTATTGGTGATTTCGTACGGCGCGTCTTTCATGTACCTGTGACCCACTTGAACCGGATTCTCGCCTCGCGCCGAGATAATCAACTGATTGGCCGTGTATCCGTAGCTGGAGAAAGCCATGTAACAGTCGACCGTCGGCGTGCCGGTCTCGAGCATGCTGATGTTCCAGCATCGGAAGTGTTCCTCTACCCGTTCACTGTAGAGCACGTCTCCATTGTTGCTTATGCGTATCAAACCTTCGTTCAAAACGTCGGTTTTCTCGATGGAATTTTGCCAGAAAAGATCCGGCGTCCAGATTTTCGGCACTACTTTTTCAGCTTCGAAATTGTAATGAGGATGCGCACCCTAAATATCAAAGTCTCGCATAACTTACAGTATCTTACAGTAATTTATTCGGTCAAGTTTTGTACGCTACTTCGTATTTGAGTCTCGGGTCGTTCCACTCTTGACGCAAGCTCATCTGCACGTGCAAGTGGTTCTTCTTCACTTCCAGATCTCGAATAAACACGTTGACCTTCACGCTGACTGGCTTGCCTCCTTCTTCGATCGGGAGAGCCACTGCGTTTAACTCCTTCTCTGAGAATAAAGCCTTGATTTCGGCCGGCAATTCGCCCACTTTTGCTGCATAGCCAGTGGCTACCGACAAGGCAATCAGAACCTAGAAGAGGAAGTTGTGAGTACGCTTTGTGTCTACCACAGAAACGTATTTTAGCGTGTTATGCAACATAACAACTTACAAAAATAGCTCTCATTTTTTTTTCAAACAACAGTGTTCTGGAGGAGTTAAAGTAGCAATAAAAATTATTCTAACTTGCTACACTTTTCGAGGAAGAAATATTTGGGTAAGCCCACGCACGTGCTTTACGTTACATGCCAATCCCAATCGTAGTTGACTCGTAATTTTTCTTACTAGCAACGGCTGTTCGTAAATGTGACTCCAGGGGTAAAAGTTTATTTTAAAGAAGTAAAAATCACGCTATTTATCACCTGACAATTCGATTCTGCACGAACGAAGATAAGGAAGCTGGGTCGAATTCAAACATTATCGATGGCTCATCGACTGATGTACACTAAAATTAGCACGTGATTCAGTGATTTTCAATTTAAAGGTAAAAAGGCACCGATACCCAATTAATTTGACTATTTTCTGAACTATGGACAATTAATTCTTGAAAAAATGTGAACATTTTAAACATTCTTGACTTGGCTTCAGACTAAAACACTGCGTAAGACATGATCCAGTTCCAATACCATTGTTATCTGCAAACTGCAGACTTGAAAAGCCCTGCACATTTCATTAGCTTATTAAACAATGTCCCGTTTACTGTTTATCAAATCAACCTTGATGACATTAGACTGGTGAGTCTTCCCCAGAAAAAAAACACAAATATACAGTTTGAAGAAAGGAAACTATACTCGCGCCTAACCAGATGCCGAGCAGTCCGCCGACGCTCGCGATGAAAGATTCCCACGACTGCGAGTTAATTTCTTCTACCACTAAAATCAAATCGGCCCATGGATATTCTAAATTGATTTCAATCTGATTATTTTGGGCGAACTCTTTCAGTCTGCTCTGCTCCACCGTCGATGTAACGCTGAGGTCGTACTCCCAAGTTTCGCACCCGTTTTTGCACGACTGTGAACACGCTGCTTCCACATTCGTCGGTACATCGATGCTATTGCGAACGGTGTAGTTGCATTGGCATCCGAAGAAAAGTTCATCAACTTTTGGCAAATCTAATCTTGACGAGCCTTCTTCAGTGAAGTAGGTTATTTCTCGGCGACAGGTCACCACCGGCTTATCTATCGAAGTTGTAATCACAAATTCGAATGGTAGGTTCTTGCACTCTTTCGACAGTTCCGTTTGAATGCACGCCGCTTCGCACATATCATCTTCCGAATTCGTAATTTTATCATCGATGCACGGAGCCGATATTTTGTTTTGCCATTTGTGAACAGTTGCTTTGAACTTGACGTGATATGCGAGTACGTCGTTGTTCACGTCGATAATATCTTTAATGTAGTTGGGAATTAGTACGTGCGGATTAAACATATTGGACAAATCTGAATATGTTGTCGATTTCGGAAACTTGTATTCGCCTCCGACTGCGTATTTGACATATTCGGCGTATTCAGCCTCTGAAAGAAATTTGTTGAACGAGGTATTCTGCTGTTTATCAATCGTAAATGAAATCTTGCTCAACTTTGTTTTGCGCTTATTCATCGCTGATTTACGAATCAAGTCGTACAGCCTCGTCGAATTTATCGAATAGCAAAGAAGATTATCGAAGAATACGCGTTGATCGAAATCAATTTTTCCAACTGCTTGGCTCTGGTAAGTCGATATGGACTGCGATATGGACTGTGGATATTCTTTCGATATGCCAAAGTAAAATTGACTGAGATACGTCCAATTGTTCTGCTTCATGACATTTTCGAAACTCGCTTCACTACTGCTGAGCTCGATCGCATCTTGACTGAATTGTCTCGCCAAATAGGACAGTCCGAAATAAAGTGCCGGTTTCGATATGTTCATAGAGAATACTTTTTGCCAATCTATCCAACTCGACCAATGTTGGTAACAAATTTTAAATGGAGGGTAAAACACCTGTTCATCTTTCAACGGATGGATCGTCGTCACCGTCGGCTGATCTTTAAACTGTTGAATTGAGTTTGCAACTTGATACGTCGTCATAACGACGGCTAAAGTCAGCGTAGCAGCCCAAACGCATTTCCAAGCTAATTTCTTACTGTAATACAGTTCATTGAAGCCGTGAAGGGTGGTATAGTCAGAGAACTGTTTCATGTTCAGCATAGACATTTTTATCTTTAAATAATTTCTGAAAAAATAACAATTTCCTTCAAACCATTTATTTATGCGGCCATAGCTTAGTTCGAAACAACGCAATCAATTTTTAGTGTTAGCTTTTCATTAGAATTGTTGTTTTTGTTAAATTTGATAATTTCCAGTGTTATTTGATACGCATGTGCCAACTGAACATTAATTTCGAAAACGGTTTATTCTTCTGTATACTTTCAAGAAGGAAGAATGGGTATGTGCTGAGTTTATAGATAAACAGGGTGTCCTCCCTCAGAAAAAATACTTTCGGACAAGATACAGCAAAAGGGATGATATCATCTTGTAGGACATACAGGGCGCGAGAAAGCCAATTGGAAGAAAGACAACCAAAAACCTCAATTTTTTCGAAATTTTACTTAATCGATTCATCAATTTTTGAGAACCGAGGGGTATCAACCATTTCACGTGATCGCGAAACCATTGAAAACGGATTTGAACATGGAAAATCAATTATTTTTGGCCGAATATGCGCAAAATCTTGATGAAGAAGATTTCTTTATTATGCATTCAGCAATGAATTCTTCATTTATTCGATAAGAAAGCCTAATCATCAAAACGCGTGTGGGCAATGGAAGTTAGCGAAATTGAAGATCATGAACGTTTTCGCACAGTTGTTTGCCGTCCAACCTGCATTGGGTTATTCCTAATGTTTACAGCAAAACGCTTATTATGGGTGATCAAGGATAAAGGACAATCTTGGGATTGAGGTTATTTTCGACGTGTTGTCTTGGCCAGAAACGTTATCCCATTCTTGAACGACGCCGACAATGTCTTGGTGGTTGGTGAAACCACATTCGTCCACGATCGCGCGCCTTGCATGAAAGCCAATAAGACATAAGATTATTTGAAAAGCAAAGGAATTTCATTCTGGGGCAATGATTTATGGCCCGGCAACAGTCCCGATCTGAATCCGACTGAGACTCTTGAAGAAATCGTAAAAGATCGAGTTGAAAAGCTGATGCACACTAAAACTGGTCCTGGTCGTTACTCGGAGGCAACTTTATCAAAAAATTTGAAAATGGTCCTAAATGAACTGGAGTTTGATACAAAATTGTTCGAGAGTCTTTTATGTTCCATGCCCAAGCGTTTGAGACAGGTTAGAGAAGCTGAAGGTGGCCACACGAAATTTTAAAGTTGTTTGGTTTCTCAAAAGTTGGTGACTTTATGGTTCATTTCCTTTTTTAGCAATAAAATGTGAATGGCTAGGAATTTCTCAATGAAATTACTCAGTCAATTATGCAGAATTGAATGTCCTACAAGATGGTATCATCCCTTTTGCCGTATCTTGTCTGGAAGTATTTTTTCTAGGGGGGGGGGGGCTGTATTTCCGGGACACCCTGTATAATGTACATTGTTATACATTTATCTATCAGTCAACAATAGTTTTGTGTTGATTCGCAAGTACAAGTTTATTCTGCTAATTTGATATATGCCCATCGAAAATTGGATGTTTCATCGCTTTTCATGAAATTTTCTGTTTTCCTTTGCTCCAAAGTTTGTGTTAAAGTTTGACGCGCGTTAAGAGGTAAAAATTACCGAAAACTGTCAGTTTTGACGTTAGCCCATGCGCAAACCGCTAATAATCGTTTATAATATCATTTTTGAAGCATAGAGAATCTTATGAAAATTGCACTGTATATATAGCAAATTGGCAGCTAACTTGTAATACTTGCGATTCAACATCAAAATATATATTTCACATTTCCTTTAGTACATGGTTAGCGATAAATTATATTTTTTTTTGCTCATTAACCTTGATGTCATAGCCACATTGAAAGTCGCAAATGTCAAAATTACATTCTCCAACAATGAATTGAAGAAATGAATCACATTAATTGAATGTTGAGGCAATTTTTAGGGTCATCTGATGAGTTAAAATAAAAACTTATTCTTTCAACAATTATTAAAAGTAAATTTTTGTTCTTAAAGTCTGTCCTTTAAGATATCTTTTTTAAGTTAAAACGTGAGATTTTATATTAGAACAAATTTTTAATTGATGACGTTGTCAGATTTTTTTAGATGGTGAAAAATGTTTGCTAATTTCAAAATGAAGCATCAAATAACAACAGGGATGCAGGAAAATCCGTCATTTGATAAAACAAATTAGGTACAGACTAAATCGCATCAGATGTTCGACACTTTCTTAATTAATTACACATGTACACACTAATCGGAGGCTAAGTTGTGTGTAATAAATTGTAACAACTGAACGGTTGTGCAAGAGTTTTAGCATCTTACTTGCGTTGTCCAGTGCTGAAAATGTCCTTAGATTATTCGGATAGAGTACTTCTCGTGGTTTTCATGGTTTCCATCGGAGTTTGCGGCATGTTCTTCAATGGAGGTTTCATTTTAATGAACATTCTGAAACCTACATTACGCAAAGATTATTTCCCTTACTTGTGCGCCATTGCCGCATACAATTTTATTTTCGCGATAGTCAGCATTTTGCAATCGGTGGTTGTCTACATTGATATAGATCCGTCGAATATGTTGTGCGCGGTCGCGTCGTTTAGCACTATCTTCTTCGGTATGGGTACAGTTTTTCATCAGACATTATTGGCACTTAATCGCTACATAGCGTTAAGACTGACGCCGAATATGTATTCAAAGTACTTTTCCCGCCCAAAGTTAGCGATCATTATATTTGCCATCATTGTTATTTTGGCTGTATACTGCACCTTACTAACGTATTTCCTAAAACCCGAAAGGCCCTATGGCACGATCTGTTACTTGCCTTCATCGTTATCTCTCGTTGAATATATCCTGATTACGTCCCCGGTGCTTATTTGTTACGGTCTCAGCAGCTTCTTCGTCTACAAGATTGTAAAATTTCTTCAAAATCATAAGAGAAACCTCATGCAAAATGCGACGGAAACACGCATTACGAAGGACGCCTCTGAGATGATAAAACTTATAGTTACGGACTTGATCGTTCCGATTGTACTCGAATCACCATTGTTAGTCTATATTCTGTTCATGTGGCACAAGCCGCCCGAGTATCCGACGATGAACGTTCTATTTACAGCATTACACTTACTACACATCGTTACCGATCCGATCATTACAGTTTTAATTATTCGACCGTACAGGCAAGCGGGCAAAAGCCTGTGGCGCAAGTTCGTCCATGCAAGTACTGTTGTTGAAACAATTACAGTGCAACATTGACAATAGTTGTAATTTTTCGCTTTCTTGTGTTTTTAGTTGAGAGAAATTGATTGAAAAGTTTTTCCAAACAGCTGGTTTGTGTTATGCATTGATTTGATTAAAGTACACTTTGATGCTTCAGTTTCTAGAATGTTCAGTTTTTTAAAGTTGTTGTTTGTCATTAGCTAGATACCCAAAGCAGCTAGTTAGATAACCTAAGTAACATTTTTTCATTATCAAGATCGGTTTTATGATACTAATCTCTGACTTTACATACGAGATCAATGGAAAATCATATGCGAGTGTTCCTTATAGATTTGATGGACTGACGTCAACTGAAAAAACATAAATATATTCTATTTACTTGCTTTCACTCAGCTTGTTGCTTTACGTGCCCAGAAACGTTTACTACTGTCGCCAGGAAGCCAAAAAATGGCGATTTTGAAGGAAGTATAGCACTTTGGAGCGGATATCTAATTTCGCGTAAAACTTTTTTCATATTTTTTATATCAATTATAAAAATATACGGAACAAATATGCTAATTAACTGACATCAAGAAATATTGCATATTTTAATGCTAGAGTCAGTTTTCAAGTCACTGTTTAGAAATGTAGCAGAGAAGCAGGACCATGTATCAAACGTTTCTAAATATCTCTTTTAATTATCGGATCTTGCTTCTTATGTTGGTAAATTAAGGCATGACAATCACAAATTGATAGGCAATGAAAAGTGCTATTCTCTCTGAACCAGTGGTCAGTCAGTAACAAAGTTAGAAAATCCTCCCTCTAGGGGGTCAACTAGCTAGCTCCCTAGTTGGCTCGGCGATTCGCTCGGGTTAGTCATCAACGAAGTTCCGTTAGGGGTTTTGCTGGTTTATGACGGAACCAACATGCGTTTTTTGCTTGAATAAACACTACTCCAAAGTTTCATATAAAATATCGCAGACGAAGCTCAAAACAACCTTCTAGCACGATAAATTTACTTCAACAAGAATAAAATGTAGAGTTTTCCATACGACAGAAAAGCCATATAATATTTGCATAGAAGTCCTATTTTAAATTGCGATAAGCATAATAAAATAAATGCAAAGTATAAAATGTTACAAAAAAGAGCAACATTGTTACAATTTTTGTTTTAAATTTGACAATTTTAAGATTTTGACTGGTCAAAAAATGAAAGAACACCAAAATGCACTTGAAAATACAAATATTATTAGAAATCACACGTTTCGTTCAGACACCAATTCAGCGGCTATCCATATCATAAATCCTAAATTCTTCGACATTAACGAACTATTATTAGCTTGATATGTGGTTTAACAATTTATTGACCGACTACTGTAGTTGACAGTTACGATATAACTTTATACCAACAAAGATAACAACTCCAGTTATTACTGAGCTTAAAAACATCCAAGGTAAATGCGACGAATGCCGATCATTATGATGATTGTTCTGACTTATCTGGTCTATTTTTACCGAGCTGTTGTACGATGTACCGACGGAAAAGCCGGCGATTGTAGTGTTACGCGATGAGAATTCACTCGAAGCCAAAACCGAATCTTTCGAGATGGTCAACGAAGCGACTTTCGACCTCAGGAAATTTGGTTGCTGAAAATTTTCGAATTCAGCTAATCCGAGCACGAAATCCTTCGCGAATTCCAAACAGTCATTCTGCATCAGTAAGTAGCCTTTCTTCAATGAAAGAAATTTTTCGCTTCTCTTGATCAACCAGATTGCGACGATGTTCAGTTGGCGTTGGTTGTATTTGGTCGACAGGAAATAACATTTCCTATCGGTCATGATGTTCCATACTCTACCAATGGCGAACTGTCGACTGTCGTTAGCCAGTTGTCTTCGCTTACCAATTTGGTAGCGTTCCAACATGTACTCGTTGTTTTCATTAATAACGTGATACAAAATAGTTAACTTTTGCTCGACATGATCATTGCAGCCACCGCTAAATAAGAAAAACTAAATAAATGTCCACCAAATAGGCTTCTTATTAAAGAAAATTTCCCCTAGAATAGTAAAAGTTTATAGTTTACCTTGTGAACCATTCATCGCTGATTTCTTCTGCATCGCGGCTGTAATCTTTTCCAATTTCTGGCATCAAGTCTCCTTTCTGAATTAAGCGATTTGTAAGACTAGCTAAATCTATCATGAATTGCTATAATAACAGACTCACTAAATGAATTTTCTTGAAGCAACAATACGGCACAATTAAAATCATTGCATGTTGATTGTTCATTGCAATAAATACTCCAGATTCTTGCTGACTTTCATTTGCGCAACTATGCAATAAAGTCTGCAATGCTTCTTTATTGCGACATTCTATGACTCGCTGTATGTCCAACGGGTCGAAGAATTTAGATGGCAAATGAATTTCAGGCGCTAACATTGGAAATTTTACTTGGGACATATCTGTACCATTAAACTTTTAACATTGAAAATTGGTGCAGACAAAAAATCTGAAATTGGCGAATGTGTTTTCTATTACGTTGAATATCCGTCTTATCTTGGTCATGGTGTTTACCAGCTTAGAGGCGTAAATTTTTATATATACATTGAAAAGGCAGGCTCTTTAAAACGTTCATCCTCTTGTAAAATAAGAAAAAGGAAGCATTTAATGTAAAGCAAGCTCACAAAAACGACAGTTTTATCAACATCAGTCGAGACACAAAACAACTTGGGATGAACAAACTACGCAAACACTTTTTAGTGAAAAACATTTTGCAAAGTTACAAATTTTTATTAAACTTCACAGTACGTCGTATAGTGTTGGGTATCGTACTGCAACTATTACTTGCTTGATTTTTGAAATTCGTAACACTTCTTCATGTACATCAAAGGATGTGCATCACGAAAGAATCCATTTCGTTTATGCCGTTAGGGGCCGGAAAATCATGGATCGTGATGTTTTTCGGTGATCAGACAATAATGTTCGAATATTACAATCGTCTCAAAAATGTTTTTAAAATTACGCGAGCTATTCACATCGAAAGATTTCTGGAAACTGTGAATGCCGAATTGACGGACGATGAAGAAGAAGCGGCAGCTTTTCACTTATTCGATACATACGAAAAGGCGAAACACTATTATATTTCCTTTTACGTCACCATTATGCAGAAAAATGAACTTGTTATGTTGTTGGAACCAGGAAACGCCATCTTCTTTCCTCGTCCTGTGTCCTCAGTAAAGAATTGGCTAACTGCCAAGAATGCTGCTTCGCGACTGTACTCATTGCTCACAATGAAATTGGTTGAACAGTTCTTGGGTGTAGCCGCGATAACACATTGCGGGATCATCGTCGGAGTTGACGGCAATGATGCACTAATAATTCACGATCCCGGCACCAAACACCAGAATGGTCTAGAATTTACGACATTAAGCGCCCAATTGGGTTTCAATGACGAAGCAATGGTCGAAACAGATGAATTTCGATTAATGCCATTTCACATTAAAAAATGTATGACGAAACAAGTGTACAGTAGACGCTGTCGATGGGTGGCCGTTCAAACAGCTCATTTCGCGGTAAACGATGTTAGGCTGTATAATTTGATATTGCAGAATTGTGAAAACTTTGCAGTTTATTGTTGCACCGATCGTAGAGACTACGGTGGTCAGCAAATTTCTAATGTAGCCACAAATATAACGCGCTACATCGTTATTCCAGCTCTATCTTCTTTGACACTTTCTATGGCCATGTATTTCCAGCCCCTGAAGGCTGTTGAAACGATTCGCCGACCGAGCATTGTTGGCGCAGCTGGAATTGCTGCAGCAATGGTGACGTGTATTGGCTTCGCATACGACCACCAACAGAGTGATTATTTCGATCAAATTTTAAAGCGTTGCAAGCTGCGATACGCCAACAGTAATTGGCTAAGATCAAGAAGCCGTGAAGTTGCTGCAGCAATGCCTGCAACTGTGGAAACATTAACCGATACAGATAACAATGGAAAGTTGATTTTATTAGTTTTGTCCGTGTTGAAATTGCAACCAATTTCATTGTGGCCGGAAAACAATGTGAATGTATGTTGGGATGTTTTATCCAATTTGCTTATCCAGCAAGCTTTGCAAATGTTCGAGACTGCACCAAAAACGAATATTTTTGATCCCGATGGAATACGAAGCCGTTGCCGATTGATGCGCGAGTACAAATTATTTGTCACAACATTGGACGATGGTATGATTCTGACCTTTTCTGTATTAGAGCTATTGGTGAAACTAATACGCAACAGTTTATGGAACAAGGCTGATCTTAACTTGACAAGTTACGAGAAGTCGATTCGACCGATTTGGTTCGACAACATCGAATGTTTGCGAGAAGTTTACGACTTGCTTAATGTACTCATTAATAGCACTGTTTATGGAGCGCGGGAACAAAAATCGCATGGATTCCCAGCAACCCAATTGTGTCCGTGGCTTCTTTACGGACGTTCACTTTTAACTGAACGTTTTCAAAAATTAATGCTTTCTACCGCGAATAGTGAAACACCAAATCGTTTAATAAAAGCCCTACTCGACTACAACACTGAGAATTTTCTTATGCAATATGGGTTGATGATCGACAGTAAGAAATTAAATGTCGACAAGGAAATCTCAAAAGATACATTGAATTTTACCAGAGGCATATATCGACAAATCGTATGTGGCAACGGCGGCGTCGGAATTATCACTCTTGTTTCATTTGAACACCGTCTGAACAGCTATCGTATTGTTTACTGCGATAAATGACATTTTTTGATATTGTATTTATTAATGGAAATTCATTAGTAGTCCTCTCTGTGTAATAATATGTTCTCATAATTCGACAAGTCAATTTGACAGTGATCATATCTTGCTGTCCTACGAAACTGCATATAATCAACACCTCAATGTAAGCAACGAAAATGTTAATCCCAATTCGGGGGATGTCATTTGATTAAAAAACGCTCTGTGTAACACAGCAAACTTTGCATACAACCTACAATGGGTTTCTGAATACATGATGTTAACCAGTTCGGATCGGTTCATTCATGTTTACTTATTATTTCTCATATTATTACACATAACTGATTTAATTTGTTCTCAAGTAAAGTTTAAATTTTTTCATTTAAATTTTGTTTATAGATTAACATAAACAAATGAATCACTAAATGGCATAGTCTGACATATTTTCGTGCTCTATTGATCAAAGCGGACATTTTCTAATGTAGGATTTTAAAACTACTGTACTGCTCTTCTGTTGTAGAATGGGGGCTAGTCCTATGGATCTAACCCCTTGATTACACTTCCGGAGTCTACTTAGCTTAGTCTAACTTAGCTATGGAGAGCCTTTGGATAAGCCAAGGACTCAACAGGTTCGAAAGGCCCTAAAAATTTAGTAACTACAATGGGCCTATACATAGCTAAGACAGCAACAAATGCAAACTAGGTCACGGTTTTTACCAGCACGATCAAGCTACATCGGAGATGAGCTACACAGAGGATGTACCTGTCGCAAGGGTGCGCCGAAGAATGGTCCTTCGTCCGGTGGCAATCGTCCACTTGGTGGTTCGTAAGATGGTCGAGTGGCGTTTGACGCACGGGTTTATGGGGTGGCTATAGTCGATTTCCAATATAATAAATAATATGAAACGAACGACTGTAAATAACACTGATCGCTTTCCTGAAAGGCTCACTAAGAAGAAAACGATGTGAAAGAAAAGGAACTCGTCGCTAGAAATAATTCACAACAAGGCTAACGGGGTTTAGCAATTTCCTCTACAGGCGACTTTTGCCACCAGGTGATCAGGTGAATCACCTGATCGCGAGAGTGGAGTCAAAACTGCCCAGCAGCCAACAGGTCAAACTGCCTGAGCTGCCCTCTGGCGACACTAATGGTCGGTGACTTCTTCACCGCCCACACATGTGTAATAAATACGGCCGAAACCCCTCAAATCCTCTAATTCTATAAAATACCTTCCTAGCACCTTGGTTGGCATGGCGGTTCGCTATGGCAGTTGACACAATTGTCCTGTTAGGGTCTTTGCTGGTAAATGACGGAATCTCTATGTGTTTCTTACACAGAACAGTGCTTTCTGAAGCTCCTTCATAAACAATTTCGCTAACAACGCTCGTAAAACAAGCATCTAACACGAAAACATTTATTTCTACCACGATATTTTAGTATATTTTTAAGAAGGCACTAATATTTTGCATAAAATTATAAAAAGCATGAACATTATTGCAATAAGCATAACGAAACCAAAATGCGACATTTAAAACGTTACAATAATGGCCCATTATTACGGGGTAAGTGGGGCGTAAGTGCACTAAAAGCTAGCGATCCTTCTTAGCTAGCTAAGAACTATTGTTTGATATAGTTTGCCATTTTATAGTTGAACTATAGTTAAGGAGGGGATGTGCGTGCGTAGCCACTCGGCCTTCTGTGACCACCAATATGGCACCAAGCCCTACAGTAGAAGCCACTCAAGGGTTACCTCAATAAGGTACTGATTTACATACAAAGACAGTACACACTATCACAATCGTTGGGGGCTCTTGATTACCCCCCCTTGGAGGTTCCTTGGCAAGGTCTGGATGCGGCTTGTGATGGAGGCCACACGTATCGTGGTTCAGCATCCTAGACTGTCAGCATGAACTCGCATGCAAACCACAAAACACAATCAAAATCCACAGAGATCGTGTTTTAAGTTCATCATATTAACAAGTCATTCGACCGCTTTATTCGTATGTAATAATTTCCGCTATTAAGTTTGGTCAAAAAATTTTATCACCAAAAAAATGCTGATTCAACCCCGTGGACACGCAAGGACAAAAATGCCACAAACAGGATGACAGTTCACCGCAACAAAGGTTGTTATTTATATTAATTACAGTGCAGCGCAATAAATATTTGAAAGACAGCATAGAAGAAGGTAATTACTAATGGGCTATCGCATGGTTTGGACTTAATTCACGAAGAGCGTGTGCCAATTTAAAAAAATGCATTCTCAATTTTGAAGAGGTAACAGGTTTAGAGCGTGGGCTGATTTTAAAAAATACATTCTCAATTTTGGAGAGGTAACAGGTTTTTTGTTTTCACGACCAGAAAAAAAAATTTGCGACTAGATTTCAAGCCAGGTTTTTGTACTGATGCAAGTAAACATATAATACACCAGGGATTAATGATAAAAGTATACGATTTTCTACATATCCGATTTTGTTTCTTTGACTGCTCAATGTATTTGTTTTTGTTTCTCACACTTTCGATACCAATTTTCGTACAATCTTACAGCAACGGAGCCCCATGCTTGACGAAATTTAGCCTTCAGCCGAGTTCAGTTTTTCACGGCGAAGCGCAAAATCTACAATCGAATCCACCACCGTATTCGTTAACCATCGAGAACAGCGAAGGGACACCGGTTAGATCATACATTGTCGGGAACGTGTACACCAGTAAGCAGAGCTGTTTCTCTTTTAAGCACTCATATTATATTGCCCTGATGCAGTGTCGTAGAACTATCTACAGTATAGACTCATTTTTAGTTCGACTCGTCGCCGATGCATTTCACTACTTTCGCGGGTTTTTAATCCAACCTCGGCTTTACGTTTATCAATCGATGACAGCTGGTGAATTTATCTGGGACGATAGTTGGCAATGGCAAGGCATACAATACCAACGTTGCTGGCAGCCAGATATCTACGATTCCATAACGCATACGAATAATGATAAGAAAGCAAGTTTATCATTCAAATGGAGAACATTTCAAGAAGTTGGTACTGTTCAATTTTAGTAAGCCAATATTCATTGACTATGTGAATATGCATGGTTTTCTTTATTTTGCGGATGTCTATTTATTTGCTACAAGCATTATTTTTAAAAATGATTAGTTTTATAGCTTAACGCTTGTGTCTGAGCAAAGTATCTTTTGGGAAGCGTGGCATCCTGATTCCGGACTTCTAATTTCCTCCGAAGTAAATAAGCAAACAAAATGATTATTCCACCCGAAAAGTACACTATCAAAAATATTGGAGAAAGATAAAAAATTTTCAACTCGTCCTGAACATCAGGTAAACAGTTTGAAAATGTTCAACATAAGGTTTTGTTCACTTGTTAACTAAGTATCACCATCCCAACCCCAAAAATTTCAAATTGCGTTCGATGTAAATTAGTTTAAATGTGTCTGTCTCTGTGAGCCTACTTATAAGCGCGCGTTAATCGCGTGTTAGTCAGTGCATTCCCGGCGTGTACATAGCTCGATGTTATATAGTTAGACGACGTTTTTATTGTTTTACCGGTCTAGTTTCAATGTTCATTTGAATAAACGATTTGTGCGTCGATGTAGGAGAATTCAATGGTTGCAGGAAACAATCAGGTTAAATTCAAAGCATTTTTCTACACACATTATTTTTGTTTTATTTTCTACCAAGTAAATTTTGACAACTTTCACACCTTGTAATGTTTATTAAAGATTAATGCATTAAATCTGGTTTGTAAAACATGTCTATGCTGTGGTAAGTTTCCGCCATGCAGTTATTACCGCATTTCAAATTATTCATGCATTCGACAGTGTCCTTCGTGACACTATAGTAATGAAAAAGGGAGTTAACCGTTTGCCATAAACGATTGATTCGAAAGATCTCGAATAGAAGATTTTTATACAATCCTGTTTGTTTAATACTGCAAATTGAAACGCCTCATAAGACCAAACTCTACAATGCATGTGAAACATAAAGAAAGCGGATCTCAAAACATTTGCCGTTTGAAAATGTAGCTGGATCAGTTTCTATTCGGGCATATTTTTTGCCTGCAAGCTATTTTAAAAATTGAATATTACTGACGACCAATGAATTATTTGAAATGCGACAATAACTGCATGGGGGAAACTTACCACAGCATAGACAGGTTTGACAAGCCAGATTAATTAAATCTTTGTTACGATGAACATTGAAATGTTATTTCTTTTCAATAAAATATTTACACATATATCCATCAGCACAGTAGCGGTAACATTAACATTTAAAATCTCATGAAGAAACGATGTGCCTAACAAAAATGGACAAATAAACGGAATTAATAACATTAAAGTGTTGACCAAGCGAATATGGACGATTATTACAATTATTATCATATGCTTAACTTGCTTTACCAGTTTTCTTACAATAATATGGCAGTAAATTGTGTTAACTTTTAAAAACAAAACAAGAACTGGGATTCACCAGTGTTTACGTGGGCTGAAACAGATTCAGCCTGACTTGTGCTTTTTGATAAATGACGATTGTGCATGGAGTCCAATATTCCCCAAGACACCATTCAGAGCAGGTGGCTTTCTCAATAGTGTAGCTTTTAGTGTCGACCGTGAAAACTGATTCAATAAATCGATTTAAGCGATTGGAATTAAATTTTATATAAATGTACTTCGCAAGATAAACGTTATGATCAGTGTTCACATTATTTGCTGTTTTGAGACTGCAGTTTGTACACTACTCTCCACAGATGGCAGAATGAAGAGAAAGAAAACATAAAGAAAAAGTAATCAACCACCCCATGTTTTTCTAAATGTCCAAATTTAAGCAAACGCGCTACTACAGAGGAAATACAAAAATACGTGTGGTCATTTCTAAATGCTATTGACAAAAGTTTCTCATTCAATATATTTATTAATTAATTAATTTATTAAATTTTTTCTCGCATCAAGCCTGATGGTATGGTACAAAAATCGCAAACAAAAAAATTAATTAAATCACACAACATCACAGTTCTATCTTCTTTCTTTTGTTTCTTTAATGTTCGAATAAAATTTGTCAGCATTGGTCAATCAGCATCCAATGGGTTTCCCGTTTGCCAAACGTTCCGCTTTGTAATAATCGTCCTTTCTCGTTCTCCAAATCGTCCGCAATCTTTTCAATATCGTACACCATTTGAATGCGAATCGAGCTATTGGTTGTTGAATCATCGAATTCGTATAACCAAGAGCATGGAATGTTCACATGTGTGCTGGTAAAAATATATTGCATCGATTCTCGTCACCAAACCAGAACATCTTTCGTTTATACGTCGTCGTGATCGATCTTGCCCATCGTCAAATTTAATCATTTTCTTGATTGGATCGTTTAGTAAGTTTTGGCCGATTGAATACTGTTTAGATGGCCAGACTATACAGGAGGCATAACAAACGGCGGAACGAAAAAAGCAACCGACCGACCCGCGCGGCTGCACGGTTTACACTCTCTTCAATATATTTATTGATGTCATATTATACAATATACCGTATTTACGCGAGTGTCTCCCCGGGGGACATAAAATTTCAACCTTGGCCTAGACGGGGGACACATTCGAG
>JAQGBA010001111.1:0-18576 GCA_034698125.1 Prionchulus punctatus | reverse complement strand
AGCTGAAGAAGGGCTTCAATTTCATATATGTGACACCGCGATCGGCGACCGGCACCCGGTACCCTTCCCTCGTAAGTCGATGTTTGTTTAAAATTGTACTACATCTTCAAGTTTTGAAGTCGAGAACTTAATAATAATAATAATAATAATAATTAAGTAATAAAAAACAGTTTCCCACTTTACAATCGGTTTTCAGTTGCTAATTTTGTCGTCTTACTAACCGGCTGTGTCGAAGTTTCGCTCTTCTTTCGATTATTTATTAACGTATTTAAAAGTTCCAATCAGTACACAAAGATGGAAATGATGCTGGGCTTAGGTGTTCTCGTCCTTGGAATCGCTGTCTATTGCTACGCAACATACAAATCTAACCAAGCCGAAGCACCACTAAACTTTCAAATGGTAAATTATTCAACCGTTTTTCTCCAGATTTTAATTGTATTGCCTTTCTCAGGCACCGCCAGTGGAAAATTTGCCGGTCGAAGAAGCCCGGAAAAAAGTAAAGAAGAAATCGAAATCCAAACGAAGCGCCAAAAGTAAAAAGTCGAAAAGCAAAAGCCATAGATCGAAAAGCAAAAGGAAGAAAAGCATAGGATGAATTTTGAACGGCAAAACGATGAATAATTTCTTTTATGTGTCGAATTTAAATGTTTTTACTTCCACTGGTAACGTACTTTCACGTTTATTTTCTATGTATTAATTTACTGTCGTTTTATGCATCATGAAAGAAAACTGCGAAATAAATTTGTTTCGTTTTCGTTTCGTACTTTTTCCAACATAATTTAAAAAATGACTTATGTTTTCAAAATTTACCGCTGAAACTCTGACGGGGATTTATCTCAAAACGAAAATTAAGGAAACACGTAGACTTCGCATAAGTCCAAAGTGCACGCGTTTTGATCGGTCGGTTGCGCAGAATTGAAATCGGCAAAATTAATTAAACAAGTAAAAAATGAATTCATAATTGCAATATTTATTTCTTAACTTTTAATTTATGCACAAATTATTAAAGTTGGCTTTTCGTTTTAGAATAAAGCTTATTTTGACCAAACGACAGACGAAAAAATGGGAGTTTTTACGGATTTAATCGCTACGATGAAATCTAATCCCCCGACTATGTTAGGATTGAAAACGGCAAATTGCGCTGGCGCCCCGGGTGGAATGACCTACGGTAAAAAAAGGAAAAACTTTACAGTTTTTACATTACAAATCGATTTCTTAGCGTTTTTGTCAACGTTTTTCTTGTTTTTTACTTAAATCGTGTAAATCTTCAGAAGATAGTTGCGCATTTGGTTCGAACAAATACTTCGCATTATGCGCTTTCGGTGGCGTTTTATCGTGCGGCTTAACTCATACAGCAATTGTTCCATTAGATTTGGTGAAATGTCGACTTCAGGTAATATTTCAAAATGTCATTACAAATTTTTAGCTTGTTTCTATTCTGTTGTAAACGACAATTTGTCGAAAAGTTAATTACTTTGTTTTTTTGACATCTTTAGGTAGATCCGAAGAAATACAAAGGAATATTCACTGGCTTTTCGGTTACGATTAAAGAGGAAGGTGTTCGAGGATTGGCGAAAGGCTGGGCGCCTACGTTAATCGGCTACTCGTTGCAAGGTTTAGGCAAATTCGGTTTGTACGAAGTTTTCAAAGTTCTTTACGCCGATATAATGGGACCGGTATTTGTTTGCTTTCATGAAAATCGTTTCGAAACTTTTAAATAATGAATTTTGCTTTTTAGGAATGGTCGTACGAATGGCGAACGACGTTGTATTTGGTTTCGAGTGCTAGCGCTGAATTTTTCGCCGATATGCTTCTCGCTCCCATGGAAGCGACCAAAGTTCGCATTCAAACGATGCCGACGGCTCCATCGACGTTACGCGGATGCGCCGCGATGATTTATCGTACGGAGGGATTGACGGGATTTTACAAAGGTCTACCTCCGTTATGGATGCGGCAAATTCCATATACGATGATGAAATTTGCTTGTTTCGAACGAACCGTGGAATTGTTATACAAACATCTCGTACCGAAACCTCGTGCCGATTGCAGTAAAGCCGAACAGTTGGCCGTTACTTTCGTCGCTGGCTATATCGGTAAATTTGTGTGTACTACCGTTTGTGAGATTTATCTCTACAAAAATGTGTCTTCTGATTCTTACAAGAAAGGTCGTTTTTAGTTTCAGAACGAAAAGTGCCGTAGATTGTAAGAATATGAGTGTCTCCTACTAATTTGTTTTTATAACTTGATACGAGCTCGTTTTAGCACATTGTTCGCCAGAATTTCGATTAAAACTTGTAATTTTCCGTTTCAGCCGGAGTTTTTTGCGCCGTAGTTTCGCATCCAGCCGATTCCGTCGTATCGAAATTGAATCAATCGAAAGGCGCCGGCGTTGGACAAATTCTAAAGGATATGGGATTCGCTGGCGTTTGGCGAGGATTGACGGCTAGGATTATCATGATCGGTACGCTGACCGCTTTGCAGTGGTTTATTTACGACTCCGTGAAAGTTTACTTCAAAATGCCACGTCCGCCGCCGCCGGAAATGCCCGAATCGTTGAAACGTAAATTAGCGGAGCAAACGCAGAAAACATCTTAGGTTTTATTTGTTGTTTCGTTCTTCGAGCACGTATCATTTCTTCATTGTCGAACGTTTTCTTAGTTCGCAAAAGTATCCTTAGTCGTATTAATTCTTCATTATGGAGTTGTGTTTGTTGTTCACAAAAATATCCTAGATTGTAGAATGGAGTAAAAAAATTTTTTCTTTAAAAAACCTCGTTTATTTGTGTTTTCAACTTGTACCTCAAAGTGGTCGGTTCTGGGTCACTGTTTTTAAAAAAAAGTTTCGTTTCTTGTAAAAAAGACTTCTCTATTAGACAACAAAAATGTACGATGTAATTTTCATGTACAGTTGTTTTATGAGACAAGTAAAACGGAAATTGAACCAAATTCATGATCGGAGGTAAGGAAGATGGTTGAAAACGAGAAACAACACCTTGCCAAACTATTTTGTTTTTCAATTTCTTTTTTCGGTATTATTCATTCGCCATTGATTTCGCTCTCGGAGCAATTGCGTTTCATGTTTTTCGGCCGAATGAAAAATTTGCAAATCAGTTAACGAGTGAAACTGAAGTAAGATATGCCTTCCAGATTTCAGTAATTTTCAAGTGCACGCATTTTTAGAATACATTAATTCAATTATCACCAGCAGAAAATAAAAAATATTTAGTTAACGTTGAAATAACGTACTAAGATAGTTTTCCTTTTCTTCAAATACGTAAGGTAAATTTGCTTTGTAGTAAACTTGGATAACAGAAAAATCTCATTGGCTTCAAATGTTTCTAGTCTCGATTGCACAGTAGTAGTATAAATAAACAACGTAAATTTCTCATTGATTTTCAGTGATTTTTTTAAAAGTAATCACATAAAGGCTATATTTAGATGTGAAACCGATTTACCACCAAAACTTTACACTTCCTCGCTTTGCTGTCACCTTCTGTTGTTTGTTTGTTTGTAGGATTTTATAACTTGGCTGCAATCTTTGATAGAATGGCTGATGGGAAATCCAGCCGGGCTTAAACTCAACAAACCTTTAAATACAACCGTTGGAAACTTTTTCTTGTATCATATTTATTTATGGCGAAGTAAGTAACTGTCCACAATGTGAAAACAACTTCGAAATCCGTTTTCCAGTTATAATCAAGAAAATAGTACTTTATTCTATTTCCTATTTTAGCCTACATTACGTTCTTGCAACCCGCATTATTGTACAGTTTGAATGCTTTACGATGCTCGGCACTGTTGGGCTTCACGTTAACTCTTGCTCTCGTCGATGACTTATTTTCTTTGCTGACTATACACGTATTTTGTTTTTACGTTTACGCTGCAAGGTTGGACAGATTTCCGATGTCTTTTTCTTTTTAATTGCTGCCATATTATTAGTAATATTTTTAAGACTGTATCAGCTGCAACTCGCCGGATTAACGTCTTTGTGGAGATTATTTCGAGGTAGAAAATACAACCCACTCCGTCGTCGAGTTGATTCGGCGGAATTCGATCAGCAGCAATTATTTCTTGGAACTTTAATCTTTACAGTTTTGCTCTTTCTCCTGCCCACTGTGCTCGTTTATTACAGCGTTTTCACTGGATTGAGGGTCGCGGTTTATCTCACTCAGTCGCTTTTAGAAACCGCTTTGCGTTCGATTACTGAAAGGAAATCGAATCAAGTTAACTTGAACAATTTCGTTGATTTTCTTTGTTTTTTCACATCGAGCGTTTGTTCGGGTCGACTATTGTGATTTATTCGTATAATTCAAGAAACTGATCCATTAAATGACGTAACAAGACAGAAATTCAAAAAACTTACTTAAACGAAATACAAACAGTAACGAGAGTAACGCAAAAGTGGCAAACAATACGAGTGTGCAAACAAAAAAACGACCCGCATAAAATGATTAACGAACCAGTATTCTAAACGTAAAGCCGATTTATATCGCAATATCTGTTTCACTGGGATATTGTTTCGAAAACAGCGCAAAATAACAAAAAATTCAATAGCTAAATGAACTAAAACCTCACGCTAAGTAAAAAGTTAATAGTAACAAAAAAATTTCCGAGTTTTCGAACAAAAAAAACAGTAATTTCAATCACACTTGCCAAAACTGTCGATTATATGTATCAATAAAATTCGGAATGGTACGGAAATAAACAACAAACAAATGGCATCTTGCGATTGTTCATCGTTTGTTCCATCAATCGCGGACTATAAGAGCCGGACCTGTACAACAAAGTTCATAATTATAAACACAAACAAGATTCACAACATATGCGCAAAGAGAAAGTAATTTTGTTTTCAAACAGTTCCGTCACCGTCCAACGAATCAAACGTGCTTTTAGCAAGTGAGATTTAGTGCGAAATTTGCACAAACAATTCGCCTATTTCCGAAACGTTCCGATCTAGGATATTTATTTGACAATATGGCAAGTGACGTCACTGTCTATGTTTTAAAAAACTTCTGTCCGAAAAACGTGTACCAATAAAATTGTTGGCAAGTTTCCGGGCTTTCCCTGACGTCATTGGGCGCTTGAACCATTTCGACTGTTTGAGAAATCGTTTCAGCCTCGGTAGATTCGAGAGACTGCGCCGATTCGAAATCCATTTGCGAACAATCGGTTTTGATTTCATCTTTTCGAGAAACTTTGCACTCTTGCTCGGTGACTATGTGAACGTACTGTTGTTTCTCGAAAGGCAACAAAGCGGCCGTAGGGAGGAGAGATTTATAATCTTTGGTGTTATTATTCGTGCCAGAAATTAAAACGCTGTCGTCGTCGAATCCATCGGCTTTTCGTCTCTTGCCATTGACGAAAGTCTGCAAAAAACTAAAACAATATAAAAATCGCCTATAAGACTAAACGATTCCCGAACTTCGGCGGTATCGTCGACGAATATTTTCCGTTTCATAAAACTTTGTTGGGCGTTAAAATCGTGCGGCATTTCGAATTTATGGCTGAATAAAGAGATCAACGTTTAAACATAAATGAAAGTTTTTCGCAGTTGAAGTAGGTCTTGAATCTTTACCAGTTTCAGAAACAAAAAACAAAATTAACAACCCGACAAGCTTTATTTCGTCCACTTTTTAATTACGTACATTTTAAGCGTAAAACTGAACATGTCATTTATATATACAAATGGAGACATTTAGACGATCAGAAAAACGACTTTTGAAGAACTAAAACTGATTCATAGCAAAATCTAACGAAAAAGCAAAAATTCGAAAGGAAACGTTGAAATTTGGAACGGACTGAAACACACTCACACTAAACACGTTTCACATCACAGGGATTAATCAACGAAACAAAAAACGTATACATAAAAAAACTACGACATGGTTAAAAATAACCACAATAAAAAATTTCTCTACGAATTCAAAAATGTTCATAATGATTCACCCTGAGCATCATACGACGACGACTCGTTCACCATACATACGCGATTTGCTAATTTAGCAGATATAATTATAATTATATGAATCACAAAAACAACCACGAAATAAATAAAAGTTGCCGAAAAAAATTTTTCACACTAGCAATTCTTTTACCGCAGTGTACGCAAAACGTCAAGACGAATATTCACACGATTCATTGTCGAAAATTGTTTGGCTCAAGTTTTACAAAGATAACTTGATTAGTTTTTGAACCGTACTGCCGAACGAAGCAGGACCACCGGCGGGACCGCTTACTTCGTAAGTGATCTGAAACAAGAAATGACATCGTAAAAAAATCGATGAGCACTGCAGTAGCAAGAGGTAAGCTAGCTGAACTCACTGAACAGCTATAGTCAATGAGCAACTATAGCCACTATGAGGAGATAGTTAGTCAGTTAACTACAGGCAATGGCTAACTATAGTGACGAAAAGTTGTTACACTATGCAAATAAGGTTGCACATCCGTGAAATGAGTGTCGAATACGAGAGGTAGTTCCGACTGCAGAGGCATCTTAGGCACGTATTGCGGACGATTTATGCTCCGGCAAATTGAAAATATAATGTCGGATAAAGTTTCGCCGACGCTTTCGCGAAATCGTTGATGTTCTAAACGAGAAATGAGAAACAACGCGTTTTGCAAGGAAAATTAACTTAAAAGTGTCGACATGAGATTCGTTCGTACCACTTTCGTTGTTCAAACGAACGACGAATATTTTTAAAATCCACAATTCCCAAGGGATCGGCTCCTCCCCGAGCGGCCAATTTCGCCGTTTCTTTTCATAAAATTCCAACGTTATCTAATAAAACAAAGACTGTTACTGAAAGGAAAATTTAACTAGAAAATCAACTTTTGTTGTACGATTACCTGGCCGTTTCTTTCGCCTTCTTGTTGTCGCAAGTTTTCACGAAAAGCAACTATTTTCTGACGAACAGCGTTGGCTAGTTCGTCGGAAGTCACCCGAGCCTAGAAGAAGCAAAAAATGAACTAAAAATTGTTCAAATTAAAACGTTTTCAAGTAAATTTTCAGTTATACGTAAGTTAAGTCGATAAAATCACAATCAACATCTTCGGTGCCTAACGTTCCTATCTGATAACTCCCTTCGGCTTTATATTGAAATTTTCCGAGACTCCGATGCAATAATAAAGTGTGAAAAACGCCTAAAAAATTTTCAGAAATGTTTTTAAACTATTTTCACATAAAAAAACAACACAAAATTCTCGTTACTTGCAACTGCTTCTTCGATCTGACGGCCTTCCAAAGTCTGAAACACATAAACAACACCAAAATCAACGTGAAATGCACGAAATGCACGAAAAAATCGTTTTTAGAATCAATTACGATTTCAAATTGTTGCGAAAGCGCATTCATTGAGAATCGACACGAGATAAAACGGCCATTTATTCAATTAAAATCCCAAATAAAATGACTTTAATAATAAATTTGGACGGAATTTAAAATGTAACCATAAATGAATCACCGTTTAAAATTGATTGAAAATTGACAGAATTTTAAATTTAACAGCAAAATTCTGAATTAAAACTGGAAAGCAAAATTTCGTTGTGACTAGGGTGCGAACAGTATCATTTTTTCGAATGATCAAGTTTTGATTAGTTTAGCGTTTTGCGAGCGCGCGAAATTATTTTGAACGAATGAAAATTTGAAATCATTCAAACGATTATCAAAGTTTTAAATGAATTCAATTTAATGCACAGATACAGTATAAAAAATACACTGTTGTAAACATGTCTTCATCTTGCAATAATCTTGCAAGTTTACGTTCACATTTTATACACAGTTACTGTTTATTATTATACAGTACATTTTCCGAAAAAATTTTAATCGGAAAAACAAGAAAGTTATCCATATATACGCTGTATCACGCGAAAAAAATGCGAAACAGGTGATTCGTAAACGAAATTTCTTTTCGCAAATTGCATTCGTTTGTGTTTTACAAATCGTTAAACGTCAATTCAACTTTACCTCTCAACCCCCCTTGATTAAAGTACTCAGAGCTGGGTGAAAAAAATTTCAGCCTTCATAAAAACTTTCAAGAAAACTTATCAGGCACGGCGGAAATTTTCTTTTTCATGCAACTTAATAGTGTCACTCTTTGACAGTGGCGTAGAACGTAAATTCTTTTTCGTAACGTTTCTCATTTTGAAACCGAAAATAATATGGTTAGCACGAATTTATCAATAAAAGCGTTTATTTTGGTGATATGCCTATCAATTTTATTCCTCCCTTGTTTCGATTGTGGCGCAGTTAGGATCATGCCCAACATGCACGGTAGCGGGAGCAATAGAAATTTCGTTTTCGACAAAAATCACTTCGGTCAATGTTCGGGCAGCAACGATGTTTCGGCTCATTTTAATTTGCACAAAAGTGGTCTCAACATGTGAGTACTGTAGGCAGCAATTTTTGTACAAATTTCAAGTACTTAGCAAAACATGCACGTTTTAGATACGGTTCGAGCTAAGTAAAACCCAAAATCGAATCATGAATTACTTTTTTGTTGAACGTGCAACAATAACCCAAAATACGTTTGTTACTTAAGAGAACTAGTTCCAAGAAACAAATGTAAAAAATTCATGAAGAATTTTGTTTGCATTTTTAAGTTTTTTACAGGAGAGCAATGGATTATTTCAACCGTGTTTTCATTCAAAAGCAACCGGAAAGTGAAGCGGAAAAAGATACATCGAACGGAGAACAAATCGTGCCTAATGGAGAAAAATAGGCGAGGATCGTTTCACTTTTAATTTTACGATGCATTTTAAGGAAACTAGTTTGTATACCAAAATGTAGTATTTATTCTGCATCATCTGCATAAAGTTGACACATCTAAAGACATATTAAACGAATCATTATATTAAAAACAAAATTTTTCCCACAGACCATAAAAAGCTACACCGATTGAAAAAGCCAACCTGGGCCACAGAATTTTCAAATAATCGCGTGATTACAAAACACGAAAAATTAAAAACGAAAAATTTACGACTATTAAAAGCAAAAAGCCTATCATAAAAATCGCAATTTTTTCGTTAACCGCATCGAGAATATCAAACCGGGAATCGTTGCCTAATCGAAAAAAAATGCAATTTTTCACGAAAATGAAGTCGTTCGTTTATCGCGTTGTTTTCCTCGGACCAATGACCTCGCTTTGTTTATTGTATTGTTCAACGCTTGCTAAAAATAAAAACAGTTTGAAATAAAACAAAAAACTTAAAGAAAGGACATAAAATCTACGAATCTTTACCCGTTCGAGTTTCGGCAATTTCGATTTGACGCCATTCAAAAGCGGCGGCCCGAGTCCGAAAATTTCGCGTAACAATAAATTCTCCTTCAACAGAGAAAATAGTGCAAAAATGACCGGTAACGGCGTTTCTTATATTTTACCCTTAAATGGCAAACAACGCCGCCGCTCAATACGTTACAAAACAAGTCGTAACACAGTTTTGAACTCCAACTATCCAATACTAAATTCTCGGAGCCGAATTTAACTTTCATGTTTGGAGCAAGATTTTCCTGAAATCAAAGAAACATAAGATAAAGGGTATAGTCAGGATAAAAGAGTTGAAATTTGTTTTACTTTGACGGCGGAATAAATATCGCGAAAGCTGGCTCGTTGAACGCGGCGATCGCGTTTGTTGTGATGTTTAGCGGAATCGTGCGACATTTCTTGTAACATTTCCAAAGTTTTTTGATGCGTCGGCGGACGAAAGCCGTCCGAATACAATTCGCCGGCTAATTCGTAGAGAACGGCCAACGCTTCGCCGGCGGCTATCCGAACGTCGACTTGAGTGCTTTCCAAATATTCGCATAATCGAGCTAAATCTCTGCAAAAACAAACAAATATTTTATCGTGTTCAAAGATTAAATCGGGAACACGATTCAGAGACACAGACTAAATTTGAAAATATAAATCGAACACCATAAATTTGTTTTTCTGAGACGAAGTCAAATACGAAACGATTTTTTCCCATATTTAACGGTTGGACAGCGACAAACATGTGATATAGCTCCTCTTAACAGTCTACTTACTGTGATAAAGCGGTGGTTAAAAAACGATTAGGAACTTGAAGTAATAATAAAGCCCAAGCGTTCAAGCAGGCGCAAAATAACGGAGAACTTTCGGCGGTACAGTGAACTTTGAAATGAATCCAAATATCGCGATAGGAGATTAAAGTTGTTGTAATTGTCTAAAAAACGAACAAAATCCGAGACGTAAAAAAATCACGAAAGATAAAAACAATGTTGTTTACGTCCAGCTCTTCTTCGGTTACAAAAGTACACACGCTCAAAGCAACGGCGCACTGAATATTTAAAAAAAATCATTGATAATAAGTATATATTGTTTCTTTTTGTAAACTTACGTCGGCCCTGAAGTCGGGGGCGAGCGTTGGATCAGAAGTCCATTGTTTCAAAAGGCCAATTAATTTGGAAACGCATTCGGCCGAGTCCATGCCTAATTGAATAGCTAACAAGCTAATTATTTTAACGGCGATTCGCGATTCGCTCGCATTTCCCTTTCTCAACGATCGTTCCAAAACGTCGGAAACGGTCACTTTCCTGAAACGTTGCATTTAAAACGTAAAATTTGTCAAAAACAAAACTATTATGCGTCGTGAGTAGAATCGTACCAATTTTCTAATAAATCAGGTAAATAATGGGTAGACAAAATCAGATGCAAGTTTTTCAAGGCGTCCAATCGAGCGCCAGTGCTAAAACACGATTCAAACTCGAAATTAAACAATTTTAAACATGAAAGGAATTGTATTTTCAAAAAATGCTACTTTTTGCTCGTTGCGTTATCTAAATATTCTTTTAGCTTTTCTTCTAACGTCAAAACCTGATCAACTGGATCGCGGCTTTCAGTTAAAACGGCTTAAAGATTTGTTACTACAATAACAGAACGATAAAATAACTTTTTAAAGCTAATTTTACAGTCGGCGTAAACGCTCGAATTTCCGTCGTCGTCCAACGATAAATGCGTGACGTCACTGGCCGCGTCGTCCAGAAATTCATCGTCGTTCAGTTCAGTAGCTGAAAAACAAAACGTTAAAACAAAACAATGAAAATTTCAATTCAGAAAACAAACATTTCTTTTTTCCAACTGAGGCTGCCGCCTTCGGCGCCGACGATCCTTTAGGGCGGCGTCTTTTCTCTTTATTAATTTCTTTCGGCATCGAAACGCAAAATGGTGACGGAAAACTGTTAATGAGCTATATAATTTGACACAAATTTCGACATTTTGCGCAAATTTTGAAACTATAACCGGCGAATAAAGCTTGAGCACGTGCTAAACGGGTGTATTTTGAGATAAGTTCTATCGACTTTGTAAATCTACAGTAGATTTCGCGAAAGGCTTTGATGATTCATCGTTTCGTAAAAGTGTTTGGTTGACATTGTTATTGCGCAATAATAACGAACAATGGATTCAACATTTTTTAAGTAGTTTCTCCGTTTGTAGGGGACGTTTATTTTGGATTTTCGTATGGATTATAGATGAATTATTATTGTTTCGCCTCAATTCTCAATCATGCTGTTTGATTGGCATTAAAATGATCTAGGTTCAAAATTTATGTTACTTTTTACACGTCATTCGTTTGAGCTTGGTGGAAGTTTGAATTCAAACATGCATCGAAAACTTTATGAGCTTGTTTTCTTATTTATACTGCGATACTTTCCTTCATTTTGCAAATCTTTTTATATCGCTTGGAATTGCATTAACACTTTTAAGCTATCAATCGTTCAAGCGTGTGTAATATTCAACCAGATAGGCCCCTGTCTATTGTTGGATCTGGAAGCTCGGAACGGGCTAAGTAATCAAACGTTTCCTTAGATATTACTCGCGGAGTTTTAAGTTGGAGAAAATGCTTAAATAGAAGAGAAGCCAAGCAGATATAGGAATGTGTTCGTATTTTATTGATTCGCCTATTCAATCTACGTTTCGAACTGACGACAAAAGCCGAGTCGCGCTTAGTGACTACTTATCGGTGCTAGTAAGGAGTCTTGCCTTTGCACTTCATTGGAGGCACGGGGCATACAGAAAGAAACTCGAGAGCAAAGGAAGCATTCTATGAAGTCCATGTACTAGCTTTATTCCTCGGAAACTGCGCGACCGCAACGTCCTTTCGGTGTCCTTTTAACTAACGCACAGTTTTCATTCATTGCACTTTTCTGAAACAAGCTAGCTTTCAATATTCAGGTCTATTTTTGAAGGTAGATCTAACAAGCACGAAATTTTCAGCGTCTTCCCCTCCCTCTATTTCTTCTTCTTCCGTGGTTTTTAATCAGTTGGAAAAATATTTTCCTGAAAAAAATATCAGCCTTTTCGCTTTTAACTTTCCAACATGCTCGTTTCATATATTCTCTTGGCTTGCCCAGCTTGGAAGTTTTTCTCTCTTTTTTTCTGATCAATACACGACAGTAGGCGTTTCGAAGCATAAACGTGTACGTCAGAACTCTGTTTTCAGTGAGGACGTGTAAACACGAATGCGTAAATAGAGATCGCGCATTCGTCGTAAAATGAACCATTTTTATGCACGAGAAACGTAAATGAGGTTCTTTTTTGCTTTTTACGTCGATAAAATTTCCTTCGTAGAATTTCGTTTATTCAACGACTAAAAGTTACCATTATTTTGCGTTCGAAATTAATATCCGAAGACAATTGCGAAAGCTCGCTAAATTTGCTCGCTGTCGGGCGTTTTAGGGCTCAGTTTGTGTTCGTAAATTCATTTTTTGACGGTTCTAAATTCACCAGCCTCACTTTATACCGCGGATTATTGCGCGCAGAGTCTGTATTTGTTATTGGACACAATATTAACCTTGAAAGTCCGTCAATGACCCTCGCTCGCCATTGTGCATCGACAGCAATTTCTTCGACCCGTCGACATCCTAACGAGCGACGAACAATTGATAGAAACGTCGATTGTCGTTGGACGACGACCGTAGTACCCTTGCGCGACCCTAAGAAATACGGACCCTAGAATGTAGCCTGTAGTTGGTCAGTTTGTTTTGGCGATCGGAAGTTCATGCCGATTCGTGAAAAACGTATATTTTGTCTTCCACGCCTCAGGCGCAATTCATTGATGCTTCTTCCTTCGCTCAAATTCATACAATAATGTTGTTACACATTTGTGCATTGTTAGTCGCTTTTCCGCGCACGTTTCGTGACGTCGACGAAACGGAAAAAGGTCTTTCGAGAATTTATTTACAATAAAGGATTTTTATTCCGTTTCTCGGCGATGTTGGACGAGCCTTTCGCCACCAGCGACTTTTTTGTAGAATAATACAGATGGGTATTGCCATAGTATTACGATTTTAATCTGAATGAGTTTTTTTATCTCATGGAAATAGTTTCTTTCCGCTGTGGTTCTCTTTTACGCACCATCTGCGATCCACCATCCACTGAACCGAGCTGTATTCATTCAACAAATGAAAGCCACGATGCGCATTGTATGTGTACATTTAGAAAACATCGTTTTCGCTTTTTCTTTTAGTATATCATCCAACCTCCAACCCAGTAAAGAAAAGTTTTTTACCGCGGTGTTGTAACATTGATTCATCGCGGTTTTCTGTTATTACACTATGTTGCCCTTTTTTATTCATCAAGCCAATACCTTTTTGTTAGTTGAATAGATGTTTTTCATGAAAAATACCTGATTTTTCTTGTTTTTATTCTTTTCGCTTTTTATGCGATTATAACGAAATCGTTTTTGTTCATATAAATTCCCGACGGTCTCGAGTCGCTTGTTATCTCTGTACTTTGTGTGTATGTAAGAAGTTCAAATTTATTATGAACGAACCACACATACTCTTCCACAATGTATGTTTAATGAATGACATGACGTGAGAAACTTATCGGTAAGCAATTGGTCGTTCATTATTTCAACGACTTGCAATTAATTAACGTTTCACAAATGTGTCTTTTAAATGAATGCTTAAACGCCGTTTACTAGACAACGGCACGCAGCTTATTAGCATACATCGTCGTCGACCCGGTCAACCTTTTCACCTGTTTTAATATACGTTGAAATAGCGCGTTTTCGTTAGTTTAGCTACAGGTTTTTGCTCGTTTGTCGAGCATGGCTATGTTATAGTTGTTGATCGTGTACGTACGTACGTACTTATAGTCTACGATGCTAAAACGAAGGTGTGAAATTCAAGTGCGCCACTATAGAGGTGTTAGTATAACAGATTTTTCCCCGTTGCTGTCGCTTTCGCCCGTCGTTTCGTCGCTCTTTTCGGATTCGACGGGTAAAATATAGGGAATTTTTTCCCAGCATTTGTGTTGTCGTTACGGTTCGCCTAACAAGGACGTTAACGGCTGTTTTTCGTTTCATTTCGACTATCGTCGTCGTCGTTGGTCGTTGACGATCGTTTGTGCTTCGATAAATAAAGCAGTCACCAACGTTGGACGATTGACGAATGTGTCCAATTATAAGTAAAAACCTGTCGGAAATCCAACTTGTTAAAGGTGTTGAGTAATAAAGTGTAGTTGTAATAATGGTTTTTTATCGTTGTATTATTTAGATAAAACGTGTTTTGGTTCTTTGATTGATTCCGACTGGTTGTTTATACAAATTAGCTATGTCTACCAGTTGAACCAGTTATACATTCGTTTTCGTTTGTTGCAGATGAATTTTAACATTTGAAAGTGAATTTATTTCTTCATCGTTTATATAACTATCATTTTTGTGAATTTTCTAATAGTATCTTCCATTATTCTTGGATATGAATGCTACGACTTACGACTTGCAGCTCGGTATTTGTTTTAGAAGGTCATTCTTTCCTAGCATTAAATAAATCAGTTTTGTGCCAATAGTGGTACGAAATCGTTTTGTGCAGTTATCAGTTTCTGTCATTCTTCTTTTTGTAATTTTTTTGTTTTGTTTACCGCTAAGTCTTCGCTTTAAAGCTACGTGATTTCTCGTAAGAACGGGTTAAAATTAAACCATGTCTAATTAATTGCTTTCGCAGGGAAATTTTATTATGGATTATTGTCTTGTTTCTTGTTTTTTACCAAGACAGTATAGAGTCACTGTAGGAGGTGAACCGTTTTTGACTTCACGCCACGCCCAATTCAAATTCGCGTTGCCTTATACGCGTTTCTTTTTTGTCATACGAATTGGTTGCTATTAGACAAAAAAGCGCCATGTTGTCACCTGACGACGACGGAGGACGCGTGGATGAACCCCGTATAAGCCCGTTCCCAGTACCATGATAGATCTATCGCCGACAAATATGCTTCTGCGATTTTCTCGTTTTGTCAATCTTTGTGGGCGTTAAGTACGTTGTCGAACAAGTTGACCCGTTGACAAAAAGAACAATGCTTTTAATTATAATAGAAAGTCGTCGGTAATACTCGTTAATCAATCGCTAGGTTAAGACGTAAAGCGGAGCAATAGGTGGGCGATTTTATACTTTTTATACGAGCAATTATTATTAACTCATTAAAATGTCCAAACGAACCAATCAAACCAAACTCCTATTCTTAAACCAGCGGGAGGTAATGTAAGCGTTCCTCGTTTTCAGTGAGATCTATTTGCGCAGAGTATACCTGTTCAACCAGTGATGAAAGTTGCTTCTTCATCGACCTTTCTTATTGACGTTTCCATGCATAAAGCTTGATGCATCACGACCATGGTAAAGGTAACCATAGCGAGTTGCATTTGGTAGCTGGCGACGGGTGGCGCGTTACGTCTGTCAGTAGAAAAAGTAAAGAGGGTTTATGTTTGGTTCTAATCTTCTTCAAACCGTTTGTTGCTCTTACCCTTTCGCGTAACATCGCAATAAATGACTGTTACCGTAATAAAGCATCGAGTCACAAACGCGAAACTATAAGCTCCGACGATGGTGTCGTGTTATTTCGAATTAATATTTTGTTTTATTTAATTTTTAGATTACACCATCCCGAAAGGCTCATAGATCCTGGTTCCAAGTGGTGGATTAGGCTTGTTTTCGAAGACCTAGCACCATTTGAAATCAGTGCTCTTTGAGACCATGTACAACTGAAACCACGAACGTTTTGCGTGATTAAAACGAAGTTTCCGTGTCGTCTTCTTAATGTGCTTCCCTTATGCTATTGTTGTTTCGTCTCTCTCTATTCCTGCCTAACGATTATAAAATTATAATTATTTAACTGCGTAATTTTCGTTTTTTTGTTAGCTTTTCGTTAACATAGTCATCAGATACCTGGCTTCATTTGCGTGCTTGATAATTAATGCTTCTAGCACCATTTGAATTCAGTTCATCTGATGTAAGATAGTCAGCGAGGCTAGCCACGCTACGTGACCGATTTCGTAATAGTTTGCCTTGCAGGTGTTTCAGGTAAAATAGCTTTTTCGTTCATTTTTGTTTTGATTCTTTTATTTCATGCATTCCATGCTTTTATATGCACTCCATGCTTTTATATGCACTGATGTTTTCATTCTTTTTCACTATTACATGAAACTATGGCGTCCTAATAACGTAGGCGCCTGTGGAGGACTGTTTTTAAGCTGGCGATAACAAACGGCCGTTGCCATACGAATACTACTGGTTAATATTTTATTGTCGTCCATAGTTTCCGTCGGTATAACGACAGTGACGTCGTTCACTTTTGGTTAAAACAAATAAATGCGAACAATGGACCATCCAGGTGCCGTTCTATAGCCAGGAATAATGCATCAATCTGTAATCCTTGTTGGATGTACGCTATGAGAGTGATAGCTTAAAAATTGTGCTTTTGTTATTAAATAAACTCATAAATCTCAATAAATAAATAAACTTGACAGAGGTGACACTACATTCAATCAGTTTTGCGAAATGAACAAGTGTTTCGTTTTTGACAAATTCATAACACTACTTTTTATGGTAAAACTTGGCATGATAACAATTACATTATAATCAGTAATAAAACAACTAAAAATGGAAAGCTATATAGCTATAAAAGTCTTCGAGTCACAATTTGGGTAAACATTCAATTTTTCAATTTTTTAAGGAGTGCGCAATCATTACTTTTCGGTAAGTCAGAAACTTTGCATTTACAAAAAATCGTTCTGCATCATAAGTATCGAATGCATGAATCGTGCGGGTAATGTAAGTAATCAATATTTATGTTGATAAAGGACTCACTTTAATTTCTCAACGTTTCCTCAAGCGGTCCGATCGAAAATGTCGGACGTTTTAGAAATTAATGATTTTGACTGACCTATGGGGAATGGCGTGGATTTTATCTAGTGTTCCTTATCAAGTTAGGAATTAGAAATCTCGAAAGGTATCAACGACAAAAGCAATTTTCATTACTGATAGATTCCCGAAACTGTTATCTTCCCCTCAATATTCGTAATAGCTCTAAAACTGTGGTTCAAATTCAATTAAACAGCAATTTGATTTCGGAATGTACTTAACATACTCGAAACATACCAATGTCAGCTTTATCGCATTGTATTTATTTTACTACAGTATGGTTCTTATCCTCATCTTTCGGTTGTTCATTATTTGTTTCCGTTCTTACTTTTTCAAATTACGTTCATCGAAGCAGAACGCTTTTTCCAAATAGTAAGCGTTAACAGATGTTGTATTTTTTACACTTCTTTCCTCTTTTGTTTATCGAGTTATCGTACCCTTCAATTGATCATTTCTTAATCGCTAACTACAAAATGTATAGAAATATTATAAGCGAATAAAATTCGGATTATTTATAATAACTCGTTCTTTATTTTATGTTGTCGCTTAAAAAAAAAACTATTACGAATAGAGCGCCTCTTGAAATCACAAACAACAAAATTGTTCCAAAAATATGTCAACAAAACACAAAAAATTAACAAAAAACGTTTTTCGACATTACGAACTCGATTTCTTAACGATTACCATTTCTCGAAGATTATCTTCAGCTTCTTTTATACTTTTCTCCAGGTAAGTTTTATTGGTCTGAAAAATATTACAAAATGAATGAATCGTTTGTTATTCAATACTATTACAGCATAAACTAACTTCTAAAGTTTTGATTTTCTCCTCGGCATTAGCAACTTTTTCATCTAATTGCGTCAGCGTATCGCTCATGGCTTGTTTAATAAACATGCGACCAACGCTCTGATAAGTGGGTACAGTCGATGGCATCGCTGTCAGTTCTTGTTTCGTTAAATCGCACCGACGAATCAACTGTTTTTGCATTTCGGCTTGCAGATCGGCGGTCCGCAATTTTTGCTGCGCGTCCATTTTTTTCGTTTGCAAATCTTGGAACGCCTATGAAACGAATAACCACCACAAATCATAATTATTTGTTGATTCATTACGTCCGAACTATAATTTGATATTTTATTTTTTTTATTATTACGTTTCCGAACAGGTATAGTTAACTTATTACTTACTTTTTTCAACTCCAGGTCGACTTTCGATGGAACTGCCATATTTATCCTATAAGGTAAAAAAAACAACAACTTTTAAACGAAAATGGTCATGAAATCAAGAAACACAATTTCAGCACCTATTCAGCGTAGCGAAATATTCGAATCATATTCAGTTACTGACTGAATATACGAGGGGTGTTCGATAATGTGTGAGATTTTTGAATACGCGCAATCCCAGTACATTTTTAAATGTATGGCAAGA
>JAQGBA010001110.1:0-18646 GCA_034698125.1 Prionchulus punctatus | reverse complement strand
TGCATTGAAAATATCTTTCAAACGGTATATTACTTTTGTTGATATACATGCAACCTAAGTTGATATCTCCATGTTAGCTTAACTGAGTGGGGGGAGGCTATGACATAAGAACCCGTTCACCATTTTCTTGTTTTTTTCTTATACATGGCAGTATATGCAGCAGATCTTGTATTTTTATAGATGATTGGTGAAGATGGTGGATTATTTCGAGTGGAAATTCGAGAAATGCCAAAAGACTTAGATACAATATTTGGATGTGGAATCAGATGAATTCTCGCCAGTATTTATCGTGGGGACGTTTCTGGATCTGCGATACAAGTCACTTTTATCTGAAAAACAAATCGATATCGCAATAAAATGTATTAGACAAAAGGTAATTTTTAGTTTGTAACAGTACACAGTACAAATTTATTTTTGTTAGCCAGAGTTTGAAAGAATTTATTGGTTTTAGCTCGATAGCGACGTTTCAGTGCAAAATCAGTGCCCAGAAGGCAACGAAAATGCTTTATCCATTGAAGAAGAGAATCCTCCAACTGGAAAAAAATTAAAGCTGGTCGAACAATTACTACGAAGTAAACAGACAGGTGCCTGTGTAAGTCAAGATCCGTTGCAATTAGTGGGTGAAATTCAGGCTTATGCGATCGATAAGTCACAGGTCAACGAATCATGGCTGAAAGAATTAGATATCAGAAACTCAATTGGAGCCGCATTCATCGACTTTAGCAAGGCGTTCGATAAAGTCGATCAAAAATAATTGCTGTCCAAGCTAAAAGCCGTCGGCAGTTTGGATTCTGCCATGCAACAGTTTACTTCGTACTTCTCCAGTCGTCTGCAAATGGTTTCTATCAATGGAACTTTCTCATTGTCGCTTCCTGTCCGTGTTGGCGTTCTACAAGGAAGCGTTTGTTATCTACATTAATGACATTTCGATTTCGATGAACTTAAATTCACATCACTGCCATCTCTGCGCTGATGATTTGACGTTTTACAACTCTGATCATACCTACTCACCGAATGAAACGTCGTAACAAATGCTGCTAATGCTGTCACGGATTTGTCGAAAAACAATGGTATGACATTTAATACTGAAAAATCAGTATGTATGCTCCTCAGTAAAAAATGTTCCATCAACTGCACTTTCAATTCGCCGCGTATTGAAAATTGCTCCCTACCAATAGTTGACACTGTCAAACTGCTCAGAATACAGTTTGACACAGCACGCTTAGTTTCAAACCCAGCTGCAATCATATATGCACAAACTTGTTCGTGGATCTTATTGCTCTGGAAAGCATCTCCTCTCGTTTCTAAATCAGTTCTGCGTTTGATATTTAATTGCTTTTGTAAACCATTTTTTAAGTACTGTATTGTTATTTATGGCCTGCAAATCACAAAATCGGATGTTTGACGTATTGAATCTCTTCATTTTATTGTGCCAAGATTTTAACCTATCCATTAGTTTTCGATCACAAAATTTTGTATTTTGAATATTTAGGTTGACTTAGCTTTGAAAAATTACTTGATTATCATACATCGGTTGCTGTTTATATGTGTTTACATAATTTATTCCCACCATACTGTCTCTCGATGTTCCAAATTAATAACAATAACACTAGATCTGGATTAAGATGTGATTTAGCACGTCAGCAGCAGCAAGACATGAATTTATGCTTAAAAGCTTTTCGTATCGTGGTGTACTTGCTTGGGATAAGTTGGCTCAAAATGTCTGTGCTGCTGTATCTCTTTCAAGTTTTAAAACTTTGTGTTATCAACATTATTCTTTGTTTTATTGTTCTTTGATGTGTTGGTCAACACTGGAAATTAGCTTTGCTAACGTGTTATTTTACCAATAAAGCTTATTATTATGATTTGTATGTTTTCAGATTTTCTGTTTCTGCTGTAGATTCGTCCTTAAACGATAGTGAGCTGAGCTTGTCATTCGGTAAAGGCCCCAGGTTGGTTTCTAATCCTGTTGGTAAATTAACTTTTCCCCTTAGCTTATTTGCTTCCTGATCGGATAGGATTTCAGCATCAATGATAATTCATAAATCCTCTGCACCTTAGCGTTGATGGTTACATGATCATGATCATGATAATCATGATGATCAATAATCATGATCACTATATCATTATCACAATGTTCCTGACGATCATGATTATGACGATTATGATAACGATGATGATGATGATGATGATCATCATCATCATCATCATTAACGATGATAAACTGCGATAAGCATAATAAAACATCTAACAATGTACGAGCTATTATCACAATGGGGGAGAGAAAAAATATTACGATTCGAATGTAAAATGGCGTATCCTATTCATATTCAAACAGAATACCAAATGCTTGTACGTGTCACAAATTTTGCTATAGGTTGTAAAAAGAAATGCCGTGAAATAATTTTTTCCCTTTTTCATTTTGTAAAACAATTTCGTGTCATTTCTATTTCCGAAACGCGCAAAAATGGAAAACGCGATAAAATTTAATTTATTTTCGAACGAGTCGACGAATTTGATACAAAAAGTTTCATCTCCGTTATTTTCTAATGTCGCACCGTCCGAAGACCAAGAAAACGCCGATGAGGAACAAAAAATTTGCCCGGAAACTCGTAAGCAGAAAAAAAACTAAATTCGGAAAATTTCAGACAATTTTTCGTTTATTTATACAGAAGAAATTCTTTCTTCCGATTTTCGATGCGGTTTATGTTCGACCACGTTTATTTGTTTGGAAGAACAAGTAAAATAAGAATTTTTGCGTAAAGTGTGTTGTTAAATTTCTCGAAAGGACTTATTTTTTATTTACAGAGGGACCATTTTCAATCCGATTGGCATAATTTTAATGTTAAAAGAAAGCTGAAAGGAAGTTCGTCCCTAAAAGAAGAAGAATTCGAATCTTTCATGTCTGGTAAGAAAAAATCAAAATATTTGTTTTTAGTTTTAAAATCTTTATTGGTGATTTTTGATAGAAAACGAAAATGAAACTGACAGCGACGGCGACAACAAAGTTTGTGACGAAAATACGAACGTTATTCAACAAAAATTAAAAGAAACCGGTCAAATTTATTTCGTAACCTGCGAAAACGTAGTTCTTTCGTGTTTTCGCTGTTTGATTGTCCCGCCGTCGATGAAAGAGGTTTGCAAAACAAAAATTGTGCATTTTTAAAAAAATCGTACGATTTGATTTTGTTCAGTATAACGACGCTCTTTTAACGGAAACATGTCGCAATTTGCCCGTAGATGGAAATTTTTTAATTCTTTCATTAGCCGGTGGTCATTTTGGCGGAGCAGTTTTTGAAAAGTAACATTAGACGGTGACGTCATAGTTTGTTTTGATGTGACGTCATAGCTTGTTAGACGGTGACATCATAGTTGGTTAGATAAGACAGTGGCCTCTAGCGCATTGCCAGTGACATTTTTTGTTTTAGCAACGAGCCAGTGATTCATAAAACATTTGCTCGATATACCGTCCGCGCCAAACAAGGCGGTGGTCAAAGCTCGGCCGATTCTGCTCAACCGCAGAACAAGGCCAAAAGCGCAGGCGCTAATTTGCGGCGGTACAATGAATTAGCGCTTTGTCAAGTAAGAAAATTTGTTTAATTTAACTCGTTTCCAGTCGTGTTTCTGACTTTTGCTCGTTGCAGGACATTCGCGAGCTGCTTAACGATTGGAAATCGCACATCAAGCGTTGTAAATTAGTTTTCCTTCGTTGCTCGTCGTATCACAAGTATATTTTCTTCGGCGGCCAAACGCCCGCCTTCGACAAATCCGACTCGCGCCTTCGATCCATTCCGTTCAATACTCATCGACCTACGTACGAGGAGATTCGTAGAATACATCGACGATTGACGACGATAATTTCTTACGGTTTAAAACAGTTTTTAGCCCGTTTCAGACGTTATCGTGTTTACTTTTAATGAATTTTGCAGGTAAAAGCGACGAATTTCTCGCGCAATGGTCGAAAAAGGTGGACAGTAAAACGGCACCGTCGGTTCAACCAAAAGTTCAGAAAAAACCAGCAGCAAAGCTGTCTAAACGAATAAGCAGCAGTGAGGAGGAATTATTTTGGTCAGGTAAGAGACTATAGTTGATAAGATAGTATAGTTAATTTGCGACTATAGTTCACCGGAGACTGTAGTTGGGAAGGAACTATAGTTCAAACATTTTCGTCAGGCACCCCAAAAAGTACACCGCCGTCGACGGAATTCACCGTTGAAAAATTGGTCGAATTAAAATCAAAAAAGGCACCGATCGACGCGAAACCCGACCCTCTTTCGAAAGAATTAAAACAAAAAATCTACACTCTTTGTAAAATTGGTGAAGTTGACGAACTTAAGAAATTTTTGGCAGCTGACGTCGACGGCGTCGAAGCGTCTGATTTAATTTCGTATTTCAACGCGCCGTTGAATTCTCCCTCCTCGCCGATGTACCTGCACATCGCGTCGGCGTCGGGCAATTGTCGTTTATTGAGATTTCTCTTGGAATTCGGTTGCGATCCGACGGCGAAGAACGGCGATGACGAAACGCCGTTTCAAGTTTCAAACGGAAAACCGATTCGAAAAGAATTCAGCAAGTTTCGCGACGATTTTCCTGACCGCTGCGACTGGAACAAAGCACAAATACCGCCGTCCGTCGATCCGGAAACGGAATCGATGAGAAACTTGCGTTTGGCGGAAAAACGAAAAGCGGCACGAAAACAAAAGGGTAACTAACGGGCGACTTTAGTTTCACGTAATCGCCCGAAAAGTCGCTAGCGACGACATGTATTTTGTTTTTTAGCCGAGAAAACAAAAGATAAACGCGAACAAGAAGCGCAATTGAAACGCGAGGAAACTGAGAAGAATAAATTTCTGAATTTGAGCGATCGAGAAAAACGGGCGCTCGCCGCCGAACGACGAATAGTCAACGAATGTACGTCGGCGAACGCCGCCGCCCCCGTTTTGAGCCGATGTTTTCGTTGCGCCGCCGACATAACGGGCAAAATTCCATTCGAATATAATGAATTTCGATTTTGTACGATTCGTTGTTTGCAAGATCATCGAAAAACAACGACAAATTTAAAATAAAACGTTTATTAGTCGAAAATTTGCCTATTTTTTCACGTGATTTTTGTCGCTATCGGACAAATTTATGTTTCGAAACGGGCCAATTTTGATTTCACTCGAGAAAGGCAACTTTTTTAGCCGGGATGCTTTCGAAAGAAGCAAATTCTCTTAGGTAAGAAATTTGAACCGAAATAGACGTTTTCGAGTTTAGAAATTAATTTTTTTCGTGTTTCAATTATAGGAAACTTTTGCGACCGTTTTGGACGCAAAATGTGCGAAAATTCTCTCAAAACGGGAACAATTTAGACTTCGACCAGTGCATTTTAGTCGACGAAAACGATAATTATAAAGGCAAGGCGTCGAAACGGGACTGTCATACGTGGTCGAAAATTCAAGAAGGCGGTAAGTGGACGTCGATGACCACGTGAAAAAACATTTTATTTGCTGACCAGTGATTTTTTGTTTTAGGAATGCTTCATCGGGCATTCAGCATATTCGTTTTTAACGATTTCAAAGAATTATTGCTACAGAAACGGGCTCAATCGAAGCACACTTTCGCAGGTATTGATCGAACCATATCCAATGAGATATTTTGCTTACATTTTCACTTATCGTGTATGTTTTCTATTTCGACAGGACTTTGGTCGAATTCGTGTTGTAGTCATCCGTTGCACGTCGACGACGAAATGGAGTCCGAACCGAGATTCATCGGCGTAAGACGAGCCGCTCAACGTCGGCTCGTCGACGAATTGGGCGTGAAAAAAGAAACTGTACGAACACAATAATTACCCATAAACCCAAGCCGGCGATGTTTTATTTGTTTTTGAAGGTGCCGATCGACGACATTCGTGTAATCGCTCGAGTTTTATATAAATTTCAATCGAACGAACAGTGGGGCGAACACGAATTGGATTATATTTTGTTTTTACGCGCCAATCTCGTGCCGTTTCCGAATTTGAACGAAGTCGAATCGACGATGTACGTCTCGAAAGTTGGGCTGCCTTTGTTGCTCGGTAAGCAGAATAACTGTACTTGTCCATCGACTATATTGTTGCCCAGAGACTATAGTTGTTCAGTGGCTATAGTTCTCTTTCGATGACTAGAAATGAATTTATTCTAGTTACTCGTTACTTTAATAGCCAGTGATCTTTTTTTGCTTATTTTTAGATAAATCTAAAACTGATAAACGTCTTCAATTCACGCCTTGGTTTCATTTAATCGCCGGCAAATATTTATTTCAGTGGTGGGATAAGTTGGAACAACTCGAAGATATAACTCCTAAAACAAAAATTTATAAACCTGTTTTATAAAACCGTTAAAATAAAACTTTTTTTCTGTGATTTTTGCGTTTGAACATTGTTGCTTCGCGTAGACGACGCGAAATTTGTATTTTCACTTGGTTTCTAGCATTTTTTCCTTTTATCAAAAGATTATTCGACTTTTAGACGCGATTTGGACGTTCTTGAATTATACTCAAATTCTAGAAACGAATTTCTACGTTACTTTTTCAATTCGTCGAAATGGCCACCAGATTAAAGAAAAGTCGTAAATTGCGCGGTCACGTTAGCGGCGGCCACGGTCGTATCGGCAAACACAGGAAACATCCCGGCGGTCGCGGTAAAGCCGGCGGCATGCACCATCGAAGGATCAATTTCGACAAATACCATCCAGGTTATTTCGGCAAGGTAAAATACAACTATAGTCCCGAAAGCAACTATAGTTCATTGACAATTATAGTTCTTTGGCAACTATTATGCAATGGCAAGCGTAGTATATTGGCAACTGTAGTTCTATAGTTTATTGGCAGTTATAGTTCATTAGCAGTTATAGTTCATTGGCAAGCACAGTTCATCATTGGCAACTAGCTTATTTTCAAGTATTGTTCATTTACAACTACAGATCATTGCCAACTATAGTTCATTGTAATCTCAAATTCAACTATAGTCTCTTTGCAACTGTTGTTTACGTTTTAGGTCGGCATGCGTAATTACCATTTGAGAAAGAACGCACATTTCTGCCCGACCATCAATTTAGATCGAGTGTGGTCGTTGGTATCCGAGCAAACCCGCGAGACATACGCCAAGAAGACCGACAAAGCCCCAGTCATCGACTGCGTTCGATCGGTAGACAGTGCATGGAAATTGTTTTGTAATTGAAGTTTCAAGTTGTTTTTCACATCCGCAGGGATACTTCAAAGTTTTGGGTAAAGGTCGTTTGCCCAAACAGCCGGTCATCGTGAAAGCGAAATTTTTCAGCCGATCGGCCGAGGAGAAGATCAAAGCCGTCGGCGGCGCTTGCGTTTTAGTGGCGTAAATTCGAAACGAAACATGGTTATTAAATTTTGTTTTTATGTGGTCGTCACGCGTTTGAAAGAATTTTTCGTTGAATGAATAAATAAAAAACAAAACAAATCACAACTGTTTGCGTCCAAAAAACAAAACAGTAAACAAATAAAGTGCACTGACTACAATTGGTCAGTAACTTTCGGTGGCACTATAGTTGTCGAAAGACTAGTTATCCAGTGGCTAAAGTTAATCATTCAGTGACATATTTGTCCAGTGACTAGTTATTCAGTGGTTATAGTTACCACTGACTGTAGTTGTTCAGTGACTACAGGGTGACATGAAATGATCACTGCGTTCCAAAAACATAATTGCGAATGCGCTACAAAGAAATGAAGATATACACTGTGTAGAGAATTAAATTCTGCGTTGAATGATATTTTCGCCATCCCCGAATTCCACGCGGTTCATTTTCTACGACCGAAAAACAAAACCCATCTCAAATTCAAATTTATTCAAATGCCAAAACATTCAAAATCCGTATGACCACCTTCGGCTTTTTGGACCTGTCTCAAGCGCTCAGGCATTGAACATAAAAGATTCTCGAACAATTCTGTATCGAATTCATTGTATAGTTCTTGAATTCGATCAACCAATCGTGCTTCTTCAGAACGAAACTCATTTCGAAAAAGCAAAAATTATATAAAACTTTGAGATTTTTTGGAAATTAAAAAAATTGCATTTAGTTATAATTAAATATCCCCCGCTACGTAGCAGCCAGAGGCATGATACTTTTATCATTCAACGCAGAATTTAATTCTCTACACAATGTATATATTCATTTCTTTGTAGCGCATTCGCAATTATGTTTTTGTAACGCAGTGATCATTTCATGTCACCATGTATAGTGCTCCAATGTCTATAGTTGTTCAGTGACTATTGTTGCTCAATGACTATATGTTCAATGACTATAGTTGTTCTGTAATTATATTTGTTCACGTGCTATAGTTGTCAAATGAATAGCGTTTACCACCGACCATATGTTTCAAATGGTCACATATCACTACGGTAGTGCTAAATAAAGAAAATCGAGCTTGTTTGCTTTTATGACAACTTTCCAAGTGCGCTCGTTCAAAAAAGTGTCGCAGTCTGTGCGTTTTTCTGTCGCTTTCGCAATTCGCTTTTCGACGAATTTTATGCAAATTTCGAGCGTCAATCGTTAAAATAACATTTCGGCTTACTATTTTCTCGGAATTTTGCTCGTTTTCGAGACATGGAAGCAGTGCAAAATCGGTTAAATGCTATGTTTCCCGAAATTGCCCCGAAACAAATCGCCGAGTGCCTGAAAACCGTTCGAAACGCAGTCAAACGAGGAAAAGCCGACGAAAATGATTTAATGGCTCGTTCGATCGATCGTTTAACGAATTTAAATTTAAATAATTCGTCGGACGTTGACGATGGCGACAGTTCGGGTAATTTTCCATTGTTTCTTAAAATTGTTCGCCGACGATTGAAAAAACAAATTTTCTAAGCTGGTGGCGACGGAACGGTAGTTTTAGAAGATATTTCCGACGATGAAATTGAATCTGAAACCGACGACGAACCTCAGCGTGGCGTCGTCGACATTAACGCCGAAGCTCTTCGGGCGGAATTCGAATTGGAACGAAAAATAGAAACTGTCGTCAGTTTTCTGTTCGCGAATTTTGCTTTTCACTTCACTGGCTATGCTGTTGATTTGCTTTTTTAGCAAAATGTCTTCCCCGACGTTCAACGCGAATGGATCGAACGGACCTTAAGGCAAGGTCATAGTGTCCATCAAATTCTCGACCACATCGTGTCCCATCCGAATGATGTGCCCCGTGTAGCGAAAATGCAAAAGGAAAGCAAAGTAGATGGCGCGAAACGTGTGTAGACAGTGCTTTTTTTGTTTTTAAAACGTCGATATGTGTTAATAGCCGCCGAAAGTTGAAAAAACTCGAAAACGGCGTAGTTCAACGAAAAACGACGCCCCGACAGCGTTTTATATTTTAAACAACGATCCCGTCGATAAGAAGTACACGACCGCCGCTCTTGTTCAATTGTACAATGATTTTGCTCGGGTAACTCATGGACTATAGTTGAATGATATCCGTCTATAGTTCACGATCCACTATAGTTCATAATCAATTATAGTTCAGTTTCATTATAGAACTATTATACCAGCAACTATAGACAGGCTACTATAGACCGACAACTATTGACCGACGACAAAGATCCTCGGCAACTACGGACAGTTAAACAACTACGACTATAGTTCATGAGCAATTATCTATAGATTATAGTTGGTTATTTTAGGTTTCACAAACTTCGATCGACAATATATTTTGCTTGTTCAATAATCGTTACGCGCCGACGTTCATGTGCCTTCACGAGTCAGTGAAAAGGGTGAATTTAGATCACAACACCAAAGGAGGCGTCATTCCTTTCGTCATAAACGAAATTCTTGCCGATACGGCGAAAAGTAAAACAAATATTTGGCTCGTTTATTTCGTTTTCAAACCCATTTTGTTTCATTGTTTTCTGCTTGTCGTTTTAGATTTTAAAACTAAACCAGCGTCGATAAAAATTTTACAAAATCGACGACGAGAAAAAACTATTCGGAACGTTCCGTCAGAATTGGCGAACGAAATAAAATGGGCGAAGGAAAATTTGCTGACGAACAAAGTTCGAAGAAGCGTAAGAAAATTAGTTTTTCAATGAACTTTAGTCGCGGACAACTGTAGTTTGTGAAGAACTATAGTCCCTATCTTTAGAACATCTTGACGCCTCGTCGACTGGCTCGAAAAAAAGCCGAATCCGAATTCGAATGCATAATCTGTTGCGACATGTACGTAATCACCGAAATGGTTTCGTGCACCGACGGTCATTTATTTTGCCCCGATTGTTTACGAAATTACGCCAAAGAGGTCGTCTACGGTCAAGCACACGTGCAATTATTTGTTTATATTTGTTTGAATCGGTTCGAAAATGATTTCGTATTAATCCTTTTTGCAGGTTTTGCTCAGCTGCTTGGATATGGAATGCAAATGCGGATATAGTCGTGGTAGCTGCTGCGATTTTTTTTGCCCGGATGAGATGTAATCATGCGGTAAATTTGTTCTAGAAACGTTGGAATCTGTGCTGGACGCGAAATGTATTGAAAAATTGGACGAGCGACTTCAGTCGGAAGAAATCAACAGCGCCGGCATCGCAAACCTAATTCGGTAAATGGTTTGACGACCTATAGTTTATCATCGAATTGTAGATGCTTGTGATCTATAGTTGTCTTTGAACTGTAGTCTTTTTTCTTTTTTAGGTGTAAATTTTGTAATTTCGCCGCCATCGTCGACGTGCCGGTCGAAGAGAATAAAGTTTTCAAATGCCAGAATCCAGAATGCAAAAAAGAATTCTGTCGAATTTGCGACTTCGACTGGGAGGAGCACGTCGGATTGCCGTGCAAGGAAGTCGAAACGTCGGACGAAGTGAAATTACGAAAGGAAATGTGAGCGAGACGATAGATTTTTTGTTTTTCCGATTGGAGTTTCGAAACGAAACGTGTTCTATTCGTTTTGCAGGGAAGAGAAAATGGTCGACGCCATTGCGCGCGAATGCCATCAATGCAAATCAAAAATCATCAAGGAAACTGGATGTAATAAAATGACGTGCCGTTGCGGAGCGAAAATGTGCTACGTTTGTCGCAAGCCAGACATTGATTATGATCATTTTTGCAGGTGATCAGGAACTATTGTGCGCTAACTTTAGTCCACCGGTGACTAGAGTATGGTTGACGAGTGACTGAATATAGTTCATTGTCAAAGTATAGTTCGCAAGTTGCTATAGTTCACCGATGATTCTGTTTTCAGGCATTTCCGCGATCCACCGGGCAAAAGTTGCGCTCATTGCCAAGCGTGCAGTTTGTGGGAAGACACTTCGAAAACTGTCGACGCTGCCAATCTGGAAAAAGTGAAACGAGAAGCACAGCAAGGTCAGCAGGCCATTGGTACGGTTTTTTGATTCATTTGTTACTTTAAAAACAAAAAACCACTTGTGGCATTCTGGTTTTAAGGCCGAAATTTGGATAAAGTGATCGGCGTCGACGAAACGAAACTGGCTGGCGGCAACGTTGTTGAGAATGCCGCCGCCGCCGCAGCAGCAGGAGTTCAACAGGATGACGTCGCGGCTGCCGATTTGGCTCGCGTCAGAGGAGTTGAAATTCTCGCACAGGCCCTGCAGGAATTGAACGCTGCACAAATTCGACGCTTCGCTTTCGCGCCTCCGCGAAGAATTCTCGCCGCTCAGGGTCCGGGCCGATATCCTGCTGGACGAGCGTACATGGAAATCGTTCCCGCACCCGCTCAGCATGAAGTGCCTCGCATGCCGGAGCCGTTTTTTCCGCCGGGATTAGCGCAAGTTTATCCTCCAGCAGAGCCGCCTGCGCATCATCGAGGTTTTCCCGCGTACGGACAGCCGCCGCTGCCTTATCATCAAGGTGGCGCTTTCAATGGCCATCATCCGTTTCATCCGGTTTTCGGTAGAGGTAGGGGACAGCCGCCACATCGGAATAATGGCAACCATCGAGGTCGCCGCTATCCTCACGCTCCGAACGCGTAATCATGTATGTTTAGTTTTTTGTATTTTACCAGTGTGCCTTGGTCTCATTTTTTGTTTCGTCATTCGTACAACGTGCAAATTACTGTATCGAAACTATTTTTGCGTTTTTTGCTTTAATAAGTGTGCATAAGTTAATTTTAATTAAAAAGAACATTTTAGCGATTGAAAAAAGGTTATTGCGCCATTAGCCCTAGTCTAAGACAAAATTTGTGTCGTCGTCTGATGTTTATAGAGCATTTTTCGACAAGAGATTTGTTGTTTTTTTTCAGCACTTCATTCATCTTTTATCAAAATTGTGTATTTTAAATTGTTTTTTTATCACACGACAACGACGACGAAAATGAAAGAAAAAAATATTTTTTTGAAATACCTAATGAAAAACAAAAAAAGAATTTTACATATCACATTCAATTTTTCATAATTTTGAACAAAAACAAAACAAGAAAATTACTGTGGGTAACGAGTATAGGAAAATCGCATGAAAATGATGAAACTGAACGAAAAACTGGTCGAGACTGCGGCGTTTCGGGGTTAAAAACCGAAACGTAAATGAAAAACGAGACAAAAACAAGATTCATGAAAACGGCCGAAACTGTTCGTAAAACGACGAAAAAAATTACACTTTGAAACGATCGAACAACGAAAATTACAAATAATAAAATCAAATCGATCGACGCGTTTCTAAATCCGGGCTTGGATAACTACTACTAGATATCGCGAGCTTGATAAAATAATATATATCCGGATTCGGAATTCTTGGCGTACGCACCGTCGGCGGCTAATCCGAAAAAATCTTCGATGTTTGCCGGATCGATTTTCTGCAAATCAGTCAATCATCAATAGTTCAACTATAGTTAGTGGAAACTATAGTCATTGGTAAATTATATTGTCTGGACAATTATAGTCGAGGGACAACTGTAGTGACCGGACAACTATAATCAGCGGACTAGTCACTGACAACAATAATCTCCGGACAACTATAGTGTCTGGACATCATTGTCACAGGGAAACTATATTAGCTGGACAAATATAGCCACTGGAAAACTATAGTTAACTTACATCGACTATATCGTCGTCGAACAGTAACCAAAAACCATGCGACTTGACTACAGTAATGTAATGGCCTCGGTTCGGCGTACTGCCGCAATGTACAACTACGGCGACCAGATCGAACATTCGGTCGGGATTGACGGCGTCGTCAGACTTCAAAAAAAGCGAAACAAGATCGTTCGAATCGATGGTTAAATCGTTTCAAAGATAAAAAACTGACGATCTGCCTGAGCATCACTCTTACCGTATTGAATAACCGTAACTCCAACGGAAACAGTACTCGATATGACAACTTCGTATATCGATTATATTGATCCATGTATTTGAAACGTTTCAAATGTAATGCCAAAATTAATGGTAACTTCTTTATCCGCATTCTAAAAAACAAAAAACGTCACTGCCTATTTCGCTATAGTTCCTATTAAATCACAAACTTTGATGACTGATCACTGTCTATAGTTGCAGATTCATCCCAGACTATAGATGGTAGAACTGTCTATAGTTGATGATCATTGCAGTCTATGCCAATGTCTACAGTTAAATATGAACTACAGCAGTGAACTGAATTCGCGAATTAATTAATTTAATTAATTAATAATTATAGTTGACGGTTATCACTGTCTACAGTTGATGACGCCACTGTCTAATTACCGTTTTTGGGCTTCTTGCTTCGAACAGCAAGTATCGCAATAGTATTTTTGTTCGCCGCACAACGTTTCCGTATTGCTAAATACGCGCAGACAGTGAGTTATCGATGTATTCTGTTCGACGTCCACGCTCAAATCCAAAAAATCCTCGTCTTTGCTACTCACCTTGAAACAACAAACGCAAGCGAGTTATAAAACAAAATTATTGTCGCGGCAAGTGAACTATCGGGGCGCGTTACCGTTTCGCAATTTAAACATCGAGTTTCGTTGGTCAACGTGCCTTGAAAAATGTCGTGTACCCAAGTTATTTCTTGAGGCTTGTTACTGGAACCTTGTTGCGACTGATAATTATTATAATTATTCGTCAACGAGCTCGATTCCAACGCGTTCGCCACGGTCGCCGGCGTAACGCTGTTCGCCGACGAAACGCCGACCAAGGCCAATTTATTCGACTTTTGACCCAGGGACGAACCGACGCCGCCTCCGCTGCCGCCAGTTCCACGATCGCCGGCGGCCGTTTGTTTATCTTGACGTTTCTCCTCTTGCAATATATCGGCGATTGTGTTGAGCAAATAGTTTAGAAATTCGTGCGCGTCTTGTTGCATGTAATTGTCGAACAATTCTACAAAAAGAACATCAGCGATGTCCAGTGACTAAGTGCCAACCAGGACAACTTAGCCGACCAAGAATATCTAGCTAATGATCAATAAGCAACTATAGAACAATAGTGAGTGGTTGAAAGGCAACTATATATATTAACATAATTACAAAAGAACTGTAGTGACTACAGTTGCTGTGTTTTACCGTTTTCTTTCTTCAATCGTCCGACGAACTTTTTCGGCGCAATCGTACCAACCCGTTTCTTTTGCGTAGCAATATTGTGAAACAAATCTGCCAGACATGTTAACAAATTTTCTTTTTGACTGCCTAAAACGCGACGAAACAAGCAAAATCGTGATTCATCAAGAAATTAGTTTTAACAAGGTCGTTACCAGATTTTTTCAATAGTTGCTTATAGTTTAAGACCTTTTCGCGAAACGGCCGACAAAAATAAAGCGCTTGGATGACTGAATTGCAATAACAAGTGTTACCAAACTGTACGAAAAATAGAAACGTAAATATGACGGGCATGAATGAAATAGCAACAAGAATTTTGTTTGTTTACGTTAACTAATCCGAAAAAATGCTCGTTTATTGGAAGTTGTTCCGAACCGATTTCTTTTTCAAGCTGCGACGCGTTTTGCCCCTTTAACGAGCAAAATTTGAATAAAATATGTCGGAGAATCGAAGAAACGTGTCACTTTTATAAAACGTAACAAAAATTATCAACAAATCGACTTACCATAGTTTTCCTGATACAGGCTAAATGCATAATAAAGAAAGACGCATAATAAATAAAAATCGAGGAAATATTTCCAGAATCGATTTAAAAAATCAACAAAAAAATTCGTTGGATTTTTCCGAAAATGTGATTTTTTCCTTGGAACAAATCGATTCCCTGCCGAAAATGCGTTTGATTTCACGAATAAGGGGCGAATTTTCAAATCGTAAAATAAATAACGAAAAAAGACGAACGAGTATTTCAAAAGGATTAGTCACGAAATTTGTTTTTAGAATATTTAATTTTTAATTTTGCCAGAAAAACGAAAAGAATTCTACAGTAAAAAGGTCTCGATAACGAATTTAGAATTTTTGAATCAGATTCAAATACAGTTTTGAATCGATTATGCTCATTCTAAATTTTACAGGTACAGTACTCAGTTGTCGATATTAGATCTGCAAGTACTTGCCCTCCGTTAAAAAAAAATTCTATGATAAATTGCCGTTTCTAACACTACAGATTCTTGCATTAATATTGGAATTTTTTTCAAACCATTTGTTGTTTTCCGACCTATAATCAAAATTACACTTTACACAAATTCATTTTTGCATATGACTGATAGATGGTCGGTCGGTTGTTTCACTGTGTGTGTAATTTTTTACAGCCTTAATTTTAATACTAAATTTTAATTTTTTGAAATACTTTCCATTGATTCTGCAAAATAAGCCCTGCAATGGCATTTTTCGCGCCATATATTATTTCAGCACGTTGTTAGCAGTTATGTACAGTTTTATAATCTGCAGGTACGAAAAAACGTTCTTGTAGCAAATAAACACGGTCAAGGTTCAGTGGCGTACTGAATGATATTTGTTCCGCTGTACGACAGTTCCCCAGAAAATCGAGTAGCAATGACCACCTCGCAAATAAGCTGCGGAATGGTGACGTCATAAACTGGCTCGCAAGTTTTTCAGTCATTTTTCATGTTTCGAACGTGCGCGACAGTGGTAGCTCCTTCAAAATATTCACCCGAAGTCCGCGATTCAACTTTTAACGAAATCCACGCATCATTGCTACAACAATTTATAGTTGATGACTCACCGTCTAAGTCGATGATTCATCGATTAAAGTTTGCCTGAGGCTATCAAGGTGGAGGTTGCAAAGAAAGAAAAAACAGCTGATGAGTCATTGTTTGATTAGATGTGGTCACTGGCTAAAATCAGCTAGTAACTACTACAGCACTCTATACCTCCAAGTTTTTTTCCGAATGCTGATCTTTTTTTGATATACCAAAATTGTTTCAATTTATTTCGAAATTTGATCACAGTTAGTTCGCTTTTCTTAAACTTTCTTCCGCCTTTTCAGTTTCATTTTGAGGATCAATTTAACTCCTTCGTGTCGATCCAAAAATGATCGATTAAAAAATCCGACCAACGACTGGTATTCCGATCGGTGTAACAATTTTTTGAACCGCGACCACTTTCATCCGATAGAGCAGGGGTCCCCAACCTACGGCCCGCGGGCCGCATGTGGCCCGCGGAGTGTTTTTATGCGGCCCGCCAAGACTTCAGAAAAATGTTGTACAGCATGAGAATCCTGAAAATCTTGACTGTATTATGATTGTAGCGGCCCGTGAAGGTACTTGTACATTTGTATGTGGCCCTCCACCCAGAAAGGTTGGGGACCCCTGCGATAGAGCATTCTCAATTCTTCTAAATTCAAATCATACGGAAATTTAATGAACTACCTGCTTATCGATATTGCAATTTTAGTGATAACACATTCGCAGCAAATCAACAGCAAAACAAATATCATGATCAAAAACAGTTTCATTCTTGTTTCAAACATCGAACTGAGCGAATTTATGTTTCACAAAATGCTACATATTGTTTACTACTCAGAAACCGAATGGAACGCTTTGTGGCGCCTATCAGAGCAATACCAAACTATTTTTTGTTGAATTTCGGAACAAGCATCTTTTTTTGGACAACACGAAAAAATTTCACTGAACAAAAAAACACTTTTGTTGTCATGTTGAAAAAAAACAAAGAACGATGCCGACCAGCCAGTGTTAGAAATTTTGAAAGCTATCGATTGTAAAGGTCAAAATTTTAGGGGGTCAGAACGTCAAAAAAAAGTGCACATATTTTCGTATTTCATAACGTTTGACGATTTGAAGTTCATCTGGTATATTCAGATTTAAATTTAAATTTTATTTCGAAAATGGTGTGCGCTATCTGCTGTATTCCGAACGAAATTTGCAAATTATTTGTTTTAAAAGTTTCCTAATCTGTCAAATTTTCGAAATGCCGGAAGAAGTTTATTCGAATCCTTTGGCGCCGCCCGATCATTTTCATCAAGCGGACGACGACGATGGGTTTCGACAGCCGTTTTCGTCGTCGGCCAAGTATGAATTTTGTTTTAATTTTTGTTTACGTGCGAGATACCGATTTCTACGGTTTTTTTCAGTGAAAAACAAAATTTGACCAATGCCGACTTTCGAAAACTATTAATGACGCCCCGATCCGTTCATTCGGGCGCAAAATCGAATCAAACGCCGTCGACACATTCGTTTTCTCATCATCGAAATGCCAGCGTTGAGTAAAGTTTAAGGTTCATTTTAACGAAATTTCTATTGTATTATTGGATTTTTCTTGTTTCGTTACCAGTCTTGGCTCGTCTCAGAAGGGCTCGGATCCAAAAAATAAGAAAAAACCGCATTTCAAAGGCAAAAAAGAGGAAGAGGACGAATTGAATGAAATCATGAAAAAATACAGAGATCGAGTTAGTAACTTAAAAATGTCCCAATCCGAAAGAATTTCTTTGATTATTGGGCGGTTTTTTGCTTTTAAGGCGAAAGAGCGTCGCGAGGGCGAAATTCAAGAAATCCAGCAAGAGGTGGATTTGATCCAGTCCAGCGGATATCGAGCCGTGGCGCCCGACGTCAAAGCGTACGAGTTAAATCTTGAAATCATTTTCTACACTGTTTGATGGTTTTTTGCTCGATTTAGTAACATGGACGCTGCGGAAAAGCGCAAAAAGTTGATCGAAGAATCGAAGTACCTCGGTGGCGATATGGAGCATACACATTTAGTGAAGGGCTTGGATTATTCTTTGCTGCAAAAGGTAACGAACTATAGTTGTTAATGCTCTATAGATGCGTCCAAACTATAGACCCGTGTGAACTATAAACCTGTATGAACTCTTTCGAACAATTTAGTCTAAGCATGTTTGTTTCCTTCTTGTGCAGGTTCGCAGCGAAATCGTTTCCAAAGAAAAAGAAGAAGACGATTTGGAAGAAGCATATTTGGCAAGAAAATCGGAACGAGACGAAATCGAATCTCAATTGAAAAGCGCGCTGGGTTAGATTTCTTTTATAGCACGTCGCTTTTTTTCTTTATAATTGCTGATTCCTGGTGATTTTTTGCTTCAGCGAAGAACATTTACAATACCATATTTAAAAGCGAACCGGCTACAGTGAACGAAATATTCGCCCCCCGTCGAATGGCCTACGTTGTCGAATTGGACGACGAGTACGCTGACACGGATATACCGACGACGTTGATACGATCCAAAGCCGATTGTCCAGTTGACGAAGTACAGGGTGTCTCAGCTATCTATTCCCTGTTTCAATTTCTTACAACTTTTTCACTACTGAACCAAATTTCAAAATTC
>JAQGBA010001109.1:0-18649 GCA_034698125.1 Prionchulus punctatus | reverse complement strand
ATAAATACTTCACAGCAGACTTTCTTACGACCTCTTACAGCAAATTCATGACAATTACAACGTTTTGGTAACCTATCAATTTTTTTTGGACGGTAGTGTATGTTCAAAACAGTAACGCATTTTTGCGCGTAACTCTAAACTATAGAGCAGCAATTGTTGTATAGAGAGGTTACGTAATTGTAGATTTACGTTGCATGAAACTTGCAGCGTTTTTCTCTACAATAATGTCACAGCACTCCTATTTCGATGAACCTGAGACTAACCGCCGCATGTAGCTGTGTGTCTGTATACTATAGCGCTGCTACCGAGTTTCAAGACGATTACGACACGATTTTATTCAACGAATCGACGAAACGATACCAACGAACGAACGAGCCGACGGGCCGAGTGTATCCAACTACACTGCGAAATGCTAACTACTCCTATTAGTTATTGTTTTATAGGCAGAAAGTGCGTCAAGGGTGGGAGAATGTTTATATGAATGAGAAATTGGGAAAGAGGTTGAAAGATTAGAGAAAGGGTAAAGAAAAGTATATTGAAAAAGTATTTAATTTTAGAAATATGAAAATTATGATTAAGTTACGTTTTGGAAAAGTAAAATTGTTTATAGAAAAAAGGGATTTGAATTGAGAAATGTGAATAACGTTAGTATTAGAAATTGACTCTTGTCACAATAAATCATACTTAGATTTACATTGCAAGAAACTTACAGCGTGTTTTCCACACTAAACAATAATTAAATTCACCCTGCAATAAATTACAGTGTGAATTCTACAGTAGAATATAGTTTACTCAATTATGAAATTAGCAAACACGTTTTGGAGGTTATTAGACGAGATGTAAGCAAGCGATTTTTTACATCTCACGAACATTTTGCACACTTCCACGACTATTTTCTAAACCTATTTTTGCCGCATCATGCACTTTTAGCGAGATCAAAAATGATAATTGTATCATCAAATTAATTTCGACACAATTCCGAAGTACTTTGCTTTCTGAGTCATTAATAAACTACTGTACCTTCATAAAAGTCATAATTATTTTAATAAAATCGTGACCTATAACAATCTCAATTTTTGAAATGTTCTAGAAAGCTCTGCGCTATTCATTTTTGGAAAACAACCCTTTTGAACATTTGGCAAAATGGTTACATTAATTATACCCAGTTCATCGTCTCTTCCGTCGAATGTACAAAACCAACAAGATGGCCAAGACGCAAATGATTACTACAGCCAGTATAATACCAAAAATTTCGCCGCCATTTAATCCACTTTCCTTACTAGTCAATACTTTACTCGTTTCGTTGGCAACTAACGCTGAACCACTGTTATTGAACATTGCCATCCTTTCATATAAAGTAGCCATGGATTCGTTTCCATAAGTCACTGTAATGTTTGCAGCAGGTTCTGTTGAAATATATGCTGGTAAGGCGATTGAATCATTGGTAGGATGCGCAGTTGAACCCTTGGTGTTTGATAAGTTTGTTTCATTCTTCACCATTGAGACCCAATTCATAAACTCTTTCATCGTAGCTTTCATTTCTAAATATCTGCCAGTTGCATCATTCTGCATCATTTCTCGCATCAATTCATCAATTGATAGATAAAATTTCGTAAAAGTGGTGTTTTCTGTTGTGGCGCCAGAAAAGAACTTTGTTATATTTTGGGGGGTTGGTTGATTTCGAAACTGAGTGAGGAATAGCGAATCGTTTTTATACGTAAGTAAAATTGTTGTACTGTCAGCAGCAGGTAAAACGCCGTTCGCGATAGGAATTGCGTTCGTCTCATTCATGAAAAGACAGGTTCCATCGTTGTCACTAGCCAAATCCGCACGGCTGCTGGAACAGTAGATGCGTACAAATGAAACAAACACCTCAGGTCCCACAGAAGTATCATTAACCAATTGGAATTTGAGGTTATAGTTGCCATTGTCCACATTATTCAACCATTCCAACACCGCCAAATTGTCGAAGATAATCGCAACATTTGCTGCAATTTTTGGAGATTCGTCTTCACAATTCGTGAATGCGACAACCATTAAACTAAACGCAATACCGAAAACAATATTCATTTTTCTCTTCGCACACTTTCAATATGAAACTCAGTCACGTTTTTCTAATTGTTGGATGTACACTAATTCGCAGCAATTTATCCAAAATATGCATAAATATCAAGGCATGCCTAACAAATGCGCAACTAACGATCACTTTCATTATTCTTGCATTATTTTTAGATATTTTATTGGTAAAATCCAAAAATGAAAAAACGAATCATGCAATTCTATTGAAGGTTACGCGTCGGTAGCTTGAACAAATATGATGAAAAGTTTCGCTAAATTTGTGATTATTCGTGAATAAAGTTCACTGGATTGGAATTTGGTTAGATAGTAAAGAAAACTAATGAGCGGAGGATTCATTTTCACCAGGAATATGTGTGCGTTGCGCAATCAGCTTATGTACTGTGATTTTGACTTTATTGACAGTGTCAGTTACAGAAAGTGTCAGATTATTATTTTTTTAAATTACCATTTTATCATTTTATCACACAGGTCCCACTGTGTGATTTATTCAATCGATCTATCTTAATCTTAATCTGATCTTATCTTAATGAAAGAACACAATCAGTATTGTGCTCGGTTTTAGCCGCCTGTTTCGAAAGGATGAAATGCGTGAAAATTTGAACTCCTGAACTCTTGCTCTTTGAACACTTGAGAAAAATTATGATTGACGTGATGTTGAAATAGTAATAATGGCTACAAATAACCTTGCAAAGATTGCATTTTACAATTGCATACATTTACATTGCAATTACAATTGCATGCATTTACATACATTGCATGTATTTATTTGCAGAATTTTCACCTGTTACAGTGTTACATAATCCACGATTGTTCGTGTGGGTGTTTCTTGAAACCCATTTGTAAAGAACATTATCCTCGGATTAATGAAAAAAGTCATTTGTCTTTGTACATTCCGCATTAACATATGATTCCAAGTTATATAACCCACTCTCTTGACATACGACCATTATCGACGAGGGCATTTTACTCGCAAACGATAAATATCAAACACTATGTCCATGCATTGAATGCTTTAATAAATTCTTCCAAGCCGGATATTGTTTTTCATTCTCAAAGATATTTGAGAACGTCCGTGTTGAAGAAAATTTAAGGTTGGGAGGAAAAGATGGTTGTGACTAAATCCGCTTACGTGGCAGCTTTTTTTGTATTATTATATTCCGGATGTTGTTTTGCGTATTACAGAAACGGTTACCGGTTTATGCAGGTGTGACACACATCGGTTAATCAAAAAAAACTAAAATAAAGGGGTGAATATACTGTTTGTATTTTCTTGTAGGAAACATCAGATGCGAACAATGACTTATCACCCACTGCGACATTCAACTCTCAACCGAATCACATCATTCAAAAAAAAGTATTCAAACATTTACGATTTGGAAAACGAGCTAAGGTCGGATCGCTTCCAAGATTGCAAAGAGCAGGTCAGATCGAAATAACTGTACTTTGCAGATTGCGTGCATGTGCAAGACGTATCTGTCGTCCATTGAAGCATCGTATATTAGGCTATAGATATATCAGTCTCTGTCAAGTGATTGCCTGTCATTATCTCCCGCCTGATTTGTCATCGACAGATGTGTCTGTAGATTGAAGTATCCGTTCATCGACATATCAGTCGAGACATATCCGTCGACCAATGTATCTGTCGACCGATGTATTAGTCGATCGACGGATCAGTCGACCGATGTACCTTTCGACCGACGGATGTATCGCTCGACATGTCAGTCGACCGATGTGCAGTATATGTCGGTTGACTTTTTTTTTGAAAACCAAACTGTCGGACTACTGTAATAAAGTTAAAAACCCCTCTAATCCTCGAAGGTTACCCGTTACTTTCCTAGCTCCTAGCTGGCATGGCGGTTCACTAGGGCCGTTGTCAACAATTGTTCCGTTAGGGTCTTTGCTTTATGGAATTTTTACGCGTTTCTCGAAAAAATAATGCTTCCCTAGAGTTTCCTCATAAACAATTTCGTGTACAAATCAAAAAAACGACCTTCTAATACGAAATGATTTACTTCAACAACGACATAATTGTATATTTTTTTTGTATACACCAATATTTTGTAGAAAATCATATAAAGAATGAACATTATTGCACTAAGCATAAATAAACCAATTTGCAACATTAAAAAATGCGTACAAAAATGGCACATTATTACACTACCGATGTATCCGTCGACCAATGTATCAGTCGACCCAAGTATCTTTCAACCAACACATATGTCACTTGAAGTATCCATCGACTGATGTATCTGTTGATCAAAGTGTCTGTCGGCTGACATATCTGTTGACTGACAGATCTGTCGACCGACGTATCTTTTAAACGACTTACCTGTCAACAGAAGTGTCAGTCGATCGACATATTAGTAGCCTGACTTACCAAAACCTCCATGTTTACAACCAGATACTTTTCTGTGCTTCATGTAGTCATGTACGACTCCACTTCTGTATCTCAACTGTTCAGCGATTTAACATTTCGGCGCTTCAGAGTCGGGTACTACTCCACTTATTTTAATAGCTCGAATTCTACGTAATTATTTTATATTTTTCATCATTGTTCGCCGATTCTCAACTTCATTTTATATTTGCAATTTAATATAATGTTACACTTTCTTCGAAAAATTCCACTGTGAAATTTAACATAATATTCTCGTCCAATGTACATATTTCTATATACGATTTCTATACGATTTTACCACCTTTATTCTAATTTTTCGAGCGATTTTCTTGTATAAATAGACGAGCATTTTCCAGCCTCTTCAGGTGCTTTATTTGTGTCAAAAATGTTTTGGCTGGTTTACTTAAATTTGTGATTCTATTTGTGAGTAAATTACAGTTGGTCAGTCGCAATTAGAACCATTGGTCCTGTATCTTTCCCGTCAACAGTAAACTAGTCAACTAACTAAGTCAACGAATAAAGGTGGTAAAATTGTATAGAAATCGTATATAAAAATATGTACATCGGATGAGAATATTATGTTAAATTTCACAGTGGAATTTTCAGAAGAAAGTGTAACATTACATTAAATTTGCAATAATATAGCATGAACTTGAGAATCGATGTACAATAATAAAAAACATAAAATAATTACAGAGAAGTCGAGCTGTTAAATATGTGTAGTGGAACACGACTACACTAACACTTTCCTCATTTGCCATGTTTTTCAACTGATTTGTATTTTTCAGGATTATCAAAGAATGCTGCGTGTTTCTTCAAACTGTGCCCGAATATTTATTAATGCCAGCTGAAGAAAGTTCAGAATTTTACTGTGCATATATCTGGCGCTTTTGTGATTACAGCAGTAGTAGTAAATACAGTACGCGTGTCACAATGCATTTATTTTTAATGATGGAATAAAAAATGAGTAATCAAAGCGTAATCTTTCGATTGCGAGGATATATTTATATCCAATGAGAAAATCCGGTCGCGTTAAACTGTTCGGTCACGAAGCCGGCGTAAAAACTTTTACAATCGAAAATAAACTTTTTACAATTCCGAAATAAATTTTCAACATTTTTACACCGACTCACTCTCATACGTTTACGACAATAGAGTCGGGTCGGTTTGACGAAACTATAGAAGCTGAAGAATAAATAGTATGACTAACGGAGAGAGAAAGAGCGAATGAAAGCACTGGATAGAAAGAGAGCGAGTGAGTGAGAGAGTTGGTGGGGGGGGGGGGGGGACTCAAAACTATGAGACTGGAAAAAATGTTTGTTCAGTCGCGAGGTTCGTCGAAGGTATTTGCTCAATGAGCCACCATCGCAACACCAATGCTCAACATGCCGAAGCACTAAGGGCACGGTCGTCGGTACAGGCTCCGATTCGAAAGTTTGCCTATACGTTATACAGAGCGGAGGCGGAGGACTCGGGTCTACCGGACAGTTTTGTGTGTTCATATTTTTCGACCACTTTTGTACTGTTCGCGTTCGATATGCGTTAAATTTCTGATCGTTAAATTATATTTTTGTTATATTTTTGTCCTTTCGCTCGTCATACACTGCCGATTGATTTTCAGGCTTAACGTAAAAGGTAAACCTTGTCTTGAAATATGGAGTCCAAATAAGGGAACGTAATTTACATAAGGTCTTTCTTTATATACATAAGGTCGGTATCCCGTTACCTCATGCCACTTTTCAGTAGAGATTGAGGGCTCGCGTTTACCCACATTCGGGTCGATTTCCAATTGACCGTCGTCGGTCCGACACCTTGGCGAGTAAAAATGATGTTTCACTTCGAATACTAAAATATATATTTCTTACCCGTTGTTTACTGTGCAACTGCCAACTATTAGTAAATTATGTATAATCATCTGTCCATATTTCCAACCACAAGGAAGTAATAATAAAAAATCATTCGGTCCGATTGTCCGTGCCATCGACGGTCCTTAACAATGGCCAATGGCCATTAGCGATCACTGGCCATTATTTAGTTCTTTTAGTTCTTATGTACTTTTATTACTATAATCGTTTGCCACCTGAACTATTGAGGTACTTCATCCTAAAAAAATTGTTAAAATGAATGTTTTTCTCAACTACAGTATGTCGATACCGCCGAGCAGGGCGCATAGCGAAGTTTTCTCCGCAAGCCAGTATGGAGGCGTGCCCATGGTTCCCGCCAGAAGGAAAACCTACAGGGTCAATTATTTCATCATACCCATATTTATTTTGGAAGTGGTCGGACTGGCTTGCCTGTGGGCTTTATTCTATTATCTAAGGTAACGTAAATCAGATTTAAGACATTAAGACAGTACTTACCTCCTAATAGTTGATATTTTAGTTAGCAGGTTGATAAAGTTAGTCAGATAAGTTGTTAGTCAGTGATAAAATCTCTCAGAATTTTTATTTAATATCTGCAGCTTTGATTGTTGTTGTTGTCAGCCTCTCGCTGATTTAGCAGTTTGGCGAGTGAAATCGTTAACAGCTTGATCGAAGTTTCTTTCGATCGTGGTAACTTTCTCAATATTTTAGTTAGCAAGGTTAAAATTTTCTTGTTGAATGTGCCTAAGCTCTGCAAATTGCAACACTCGAATCTTGCAACGAATGCATAAGAGCCCAGATATGAAACTGGTTGCGTTTTCGGTAACACGCTAACTACTTGCGAGATAAATGAGTACAGTTCGCGCAGAAAAAACTGTATTGGCTTGTTTGTAAACGTCATTTTAAACGGTTCGTGTGTTTGGCTTTGATGAGAAAAGCTGTTTTGCACGTTTCGTTGAAGATGTTCAGGTTTGCTTTGGCTTAAAACGTACCAATACAGATATAGGGAAAAAAGTTTTCGGTGTCACGAAGTTTACGCAAACAAGCAAACAAATCAGAGAGCTATCGATATTTTTTGTATATTTTTTATTTCATATAGTTTATTTAGTTATGTAAGAAACAAAAAAGTTGTTATCAATTTTAAACGTTATTTATTTCACACATGAGTAACGAAAATAGATTTTTTTCTACATTTTATTTGTCTGGTCCACTCACAATTCACATATTTATTCAGTCTATGTTTATTGTTACAAAAATTTATTTTATTCGCCCCACTAAATAAAAAAGTGACTAAATACGAGACATGTATAGTTTTCGAGATGTAAAAGTACTGGAATGAGTTAATGGATAGTGGATTTTTATAGATTTACCACTGTCTTTGCTTATCACCATCAAGCTAAATATGAGACATACATAATTGTCGAGATGTAAAAGTGCTGGACTTGGTTAACGGCTAGTGGATTTATTTAGGTTTACCACTGTCTTTCCTTATCACCATCGAGTGTTTTGGTGTGACGACGATACCCTCCTTAAACCGAACTTTGTTCCATCGGAGTTCAACTTGTACGTCTCCGAAGAAGTTTTGTATTGCGTTAGTTTCATTGTACCGCCTTTTATGGTACGTCTTTTTGCTCGTTAGTAAGTTGGAAAAACAAAATAGTTGCACTGGCTATTTTTTTCAGATTCTTGTTGGTGAAGTTATGTTTTGGTTGTTTTCGACGAAACCGAGGAAGACGGTTTATGCAAATTGTAGAGAATGTAAAATTCACTTGTTCACTCGAAGGCTGTTCCGATTTATCAGTAAGATTTTGTTGTACCTTGAAAAGCATAGATATTGACCGATCTTGCTCTTTTGCAGGCGTTTTTCTGTTCGGTGCTTTGATTGTCTGCATTTTTATCGACTCGATAAAATTGATCACTGGCTATCAGCGTCCGTATTTCTTGACATTATGCAACGTGTCAGCGCCTTGCAATCGTTACAACCATTCGCCAACTCCCAGTCCGGAAATCATCTGCCAAAGTCGAAACGAAAACGAACTTAGATATGCTTGGTAATTCATTTTTGATTGCATAAACCTTGCTGGAGATAAATATGTCTCGTGACTATAGTTGTCTAGCAAGCTGATTTCCCTGCAACTTTATTGCAAGTTCTAAATTTTTGCAGGCTGACTTTCCCATCGCTGTATGCTGGTCTTTCATCATTTGCTGCAATATTTACAGGGGTTTGCTGATTTTACAAACTTTTTACACGATTATAAGCCGCATGATTTCAACTAATTTTAGTGTTACATTCATTACATGATCAATTTGCGTGGAGCACCTTTACTGCGACCTTTTTTGATATTCGGACTTTTGGGGATGGCCCTGATAGCGAGCTTTTCGCGGATTCAGGGCTACAAGAATCATTGGGTAGATATTTGGTGGGCCTGGCTGATTGGCGGATTTGTGGCGATATATTTGGTAGGAAAAACAAAATTATTGTCGTACTTTTACGAACTACAACCTGCTTTCATTTTTTGCAGTGCCACAACGTTCTATGCTTCCAAGAATTCTACAGACTTCAAGAAGAAGCTGAAATTCTACCGCAAGAACGAATTTCTCCATTCTTCTCCTGGTTCAGACTGCCGCGAATACAAGCTAAAGAGCCTACTTACAGGTAGTGTACATTTGCATGCAGTTTGCTATTGAGAAAGCCTGCGTGATTGCAACTATGAAACATGCAAGTCAGCAATGTTGTAAGTCTCCAGATTTGTAATTCTGCAAGGTTACAAGTCTGCAAGTTTACAAGTCAGCAGAATTGCAAGATTGTAAGTCTGCAAGATTGTGAGTCTGTAAGTTTTCAAAGATTGCAAATCTGCAAGATTGACGGTCAGCAAGATTGTCAATCTGCAAGATGGCAAGGTTTCAAGATTGTTAAGTCTGCACGATTTCAAGTCAGCAAGATTCAAGATTGCACGTCTCCAAGTTTGGTATTCTCCGAGCATGTTAATTTTTTTTCCAGCGTATATGCCGAGGAAGAAAGCCCTCCGATGCCTCAGGCTCCTGTTCGCCGAAGGGCTCGCGACGCCAATCGGACCTACGAAGTGACAACAACTACGGAATCGTTTCAGCGAACGATCAGCCCGCCCCATCAGCAACAACATCATCAGAACGGAATTAATTATTGAACCATTATAATGAATATAACCTTCTCCCTCTTATTTATAATTCTGTACATTTAGGGGGCATATTCGTATAAAATTCGTTTAGTTTGTGACCGTGGGTTGACAGTTTTTCGTTTGTTTTGAAATCAATCTATGCAAAAAATCTTTGTTTTATCATAACAAAATCGATGACAAATCAGTTGCCAATAGTATCAGTATCATTTTATAACTGCCAGTGTGAATATTTGAAAATAAATAAAAATTTGTGTTACGACGTCACTGTCTACTCGAGCAAGCGAGCGCAAGCAAGTAAATCAACTCGTAATGAATCGGCAAGCGATGATTTATCGCTTGCGTAAGTCGCAATGACGTCACTAGCCGAAAAATGTCTTCAGAGTACTTATGACGGCTAGGCGTCGTTTGAAACAAAATTCGCGTCGTCTATTGCATTTGAATCCGTGGCCGACGTCGTTTACTGCGTCACGTGACGTTTTTTGTATTGAACTTGTTTCGTTGTTAGATTTCGTTGTTTTCGAGCAAATTTCGTGTATAAAATCGTAACTTACGTAAAATCGACCAGTATTTCAATTTGTAAACTAAATTTCGGTATTTTCCGCGATGGAAAACGGCGATATTTCGAACGGAACGAATTTTCACTGCCACCGCAAGCGAAAATTAAAAGCCATAAACGCCGCGCTAAAATCGGAAACTCTGGAAAAAAATATTCTAAGACAATTGTCGATCACCGAAGGCGGATTAATTCGCGACGAATGCCGTCGAAAAGTTTGGCCGATGTTGTTGTCGGTGAATTACTTTCGCGACGTGGAATCGCTCGATTGCGTCGACGAAAAACTAAATTCCCGACCTGAAGTTGAACTAACCGAGCAAAAAATCGAATCATTGAAAAATCACGCCGAATACAATCAAGTTTTCATGGACGTGCATCGAACGTTGGCCAGATTTCCGCCGAACGTCACCGACGAACAGCGAGTGGATTTGCAGGATAAATTAACTCCTCTCATAGTTGCCATTCTCGAGGATAATCCGTCGTACAGATATTACCAGGGATTTCACGACGTTTGCCTTACGGCGCTGTTAGTGTTCGACGACGCGCAAATCGCGTACGGCTTCTGCGCGAAACTAGCGAATTCCTTCTTCAATAGTTTCCTAGTGAACACGCTCGAGGACGCTTGCCGTCCGCTCGAATACATTTATCCGATAATTTTTTCGGTGGATAAAGAACTGTACGCTTACATGAAGCGATCTCAAGTCGGATGTCACTTTGCTCTCAGCTGGCTGTTGACTTGGTTCGCTCACGTAATCGACGACTACAAGTCGATAGTTCGATTGTACGACTTGTTTTTAGCGTCGCATCCGCTTATGCCCGTCTACTTGACGGCGTCCGTCGTGCTCTACCGCGGTCACGAAGTGATGGCCACCGAATGCGACATGGCCTACATTCATCAGCTTCTATCGAAAATGCCCAAAAATTTACCGCTCGAAGCTTTGATATCCGACGCGCAAGATTTGTTCGTTCAATATCCGCCGTCGAAGTTGCCCGAATTGAAACGGCGTATGATGGAAATGCGTCGAGCCAGGCGACGATTCGCGCTAGACGCGAAGCAATCCGGCGTTAAAATGGTCGTTTGGAGCGTGGCCGCGGTCGCCGCCGCTTATTACGTGTACAATCATTATTCGGGCCTTTTTAAAATGTAGAAGTTTTATATTTTGGCTAGGCATTGAATTTGTTTTTTCTGGCGACACCTTATTTGTTTATTTTGCTGTCTTGTAAAGTTTACCGATTTAGCGCTTCGAAAACAAATTCATTGACTGGCTGATTGAAATTTCACTATTCGCGGGATCTTGAAACTATCCTCTTGTATAATAATAATAATCTTTGGGAAAATCAAAAACTTATAATTTGTAAACTTTATAAATGTTTTCTTTTGTGTATTTATGTTGTGCCAAATACGGATTTACTTGTTGGAATATTTGATTTTCGTTTTGCACGCTTCGTTCGTTCCGTTTACTCGTCTGTGATATTGCGCGTTCGTTTTTCGCTGAAAATTGTAATTTTAGGTTCGTTAATTATTTCCGTGGGTTTTATAGTCAAAATTTTAGCTTTATTTCGGCTCGAAAACATTAAAAAAATATATTTATAATATATTTATAAATTACAAATAAATAGCGTTTTAACTATTGCGCCTCAAAAAAATACCGTAAGTGTGATTTGCAAGTAGAAAGGACTCTTGCCATTTTGTAAAGTGTAAGTGGTGCAAAATTGCGTTATCTCCAAACTTGCAAATCGTTCTTACAATATTCTTTTTGAGTTGCAATGGTGTATTCGTAAAAATCGATATATGAATACGAAATCTTGAACATTACTGCACTTTTTACGAAAGTATTAAAAAAATTATGATTTGCAGGTTAGAAGAATGTTACTTCAACCAAAAATTGTTCATCGGCGCTACATTCAAATTATAACCGAAATTTTTATGATTTTATCCGTTTTGCGCGCTTTTTATGTTGTAAATAATTTTAGCCCGTTTCACCTCACAATCGAGCTTAAAATGGCTGCTGAATCGACGGCGACCGAAGCCTACTCGAAATTTGGTAAAAAATGCTCAAAAACGTAACTACAAAATTTTGACCGATTTTTTTGTTTTTTAAAGAACCTTTCCGCGCCACCGAGGTTTGGAACGAAGTTTTGCACGAATTTCGTCAAAAAGTTCCACAAATGACGAAAAGCAAACAAAAAAACGATGAAAATTTTTGTTTTACGGGAAATTCGGCTGTTAAAACTCTCGAATCGTATTTAACCGAAAATCGTCAAAAATTAGGAATGAAAGAAATCACGAAAGAAAAAGTCGTTAAGGTTCGCGTTTTTCGACCGGTTCGAAAGTTTGCACGACGATTAATGGTTAATTTATCTCCGTTTAGTTGTGTCAAATTTTAATTAACGAGCAAATAATCGAACCGTACCAAAATTCCGATGAAAAGAAATTTTTACCGAACGAAATATCTTTGTACCGATTTTGCGCGAAAAAATATACCGAAAGGTGCCTAAATTTGCAACTATAGTTCATTCAACTATAGTTCACTGACAACTATAGTTAACAGGCAACTACAGTTCCGTGTTTTAGCTCGCAAAATTTCCTTTTCGATGAAAATTGCGTTCAAATGTCGCCCGTTCGTAAAACGAGTAAACCTGCCGCCGAACTGCAACGCGTTTGGCTAACGCCGAATTCCTGCAGATCCGTCGGCAGCAGGAGTCCTGCTGGCTCTAACAACTGGCGCTCGTTTTTGCAGACGCCGATTTCTCATCCGTTCAAAGTGAATGCGTTTCGTTTATTTACCCGTACGAGAAGAAATAAAACTAATTTTCCGCTCGCAGAGTCTCGAAAACGTGGACAATTCGCGTCCGTACAAATCGGGAACTGTGAGCATCAATTCGGAAATCGTCCAATCGGATGACAACGAATTGGATGGGTTCGGTAAGATTCACTGACCAGCGGTCGATAGTCATAGAAAATAGCCCGAAAATCAATTTAAAAAACAAAAATCTGCAGTGGCCAACGTTGTTTCAGATGAAAATGTCATTTACGATTTGGCTTTGTTTCGCCTGCTGACATTGGTCGAAATACCCGTGCTCGACGGCATTCTTCAGTTCAAAGGTCGGCGGGACCATTCCAAGGGGGCGTCTCTGGAAAATCTATTCAGCTCGCTAGGAATTTCCACGTCGTCCTCGACCAATCGAAGGAAAGCCTCATTGCCCAGCGATCTGGTCGAAATATCCAAGTTCGTAGATCCGAATCTGAGTATAGTATATTCGCCGATCGCACGAATCTGAATCTTTTTTAAGACTTACCGATCCTTGGTTTATATACGGATGTTCGTATCTGCAGGAATTATCGTCGTTGAACTTGAACGAATTCCAATCGATCGAATCGAATCACGAAAAACGAATCTATATCTATAAAAAGATTGTCGAAACGACAAAAAAATTGTACAAAGACGAACCTTTCTTCCCGTCGACCTACGACGACGTTTTGAAACAAATTTTCGACTTGCTAATTCGAAAAAGGTTCACGCTGGCGCTCGAAGCTTGTCAATATTTCATCCTGCTGCAGTCCAACGAGCAGCGCAGGCGATTTCATTTTCTGCTGAAATTTCTCTACTATTGTTCGATGAATAAAGAAACTAGGCTCTCGTCCGAGGTAGTCCACCGACTATAGTTCTCCAGACATTATTGTCCTTTTAGAAACTATAATTGTCCGTCTTGCGACCGAGTTTTACCCGTAACACGTCCGGCTAGCGCATTTTTTTCGTTTTTTTAGACGCCCAACGCGCAATTATCGTTGCAAAACTTGCGCGAAAGCATCGTCAAATGTCATTCGCTGTCGAAAGCGAACGTGCTGCAATTTTTGGACTTCATTGTCGGCAACTGTCGCCAAGTGCTGAAACCGCCGGAGGGCTTCCAAGGGCAGTTGTTCCAGAGGCAATTTCGTCAAATGTACACAGTCGCCGAACCGGATCCGGGTAAGTCGATGGCCAGCACAGTTTTTTGTTCTTTAGGCGGCTTTGCGAGCAAAATTTGGTTGTTTTCTAGGTATTTCTTATTGCCAAAGGATCACGCCGGCTTTGTTCGAGCAGCAGAAAAGCGAAGCGTCCGAATCTGCATTGGTCCAACTGGTGTCCAGCGTGGTCGACGACCTTACAATGACCCTTCAACAGAAGATCGATTGGTTGGATAAATTCAAACGAGAATATCCTGAATTGTATACGCGTCGGTTTAGCACGCTTAGATGGTGAATTATTTGTTTTTCGTTGATATTATCCGTCCAGATCTCGATTCGCTCGTTGTTTTATAGATCAGTTCTTTCGACTTGCCATTTTTTTTGTTTTTATCCGAATTCAATTGAATTTAATTAAAAATTGTTCTTGTTTCACAGCCATTGTGCAATTCAAATTCTAACTGTAATTGGCGAGTGACTTATGAACTAACAAATTGCTGGTTGCTCAGTTTTTTTAAGACCTATAACTTGCTCAGTGGCTTTTGAATTTGAATTTTGAAAGTGAAACACGTATTTTAGTGTTGATTCGCAAGTACGTGTTTACCCTTGCTAAGTTAATATATGCCTATATAAAAAGCTTATAAACATTCGTAAATAAATACCAAATTGAAGTTTGCAATGAAGTTTACAAAACACATTCGAATGGTGGCGACAAGTTGGACTGAAAAAATATGTCGACTTGTTTTTATGTTTTGGATCGGAGAAATATAATGTTCTCAGACAGGAACATTTGTTTCGATTTATCAGTGACTGATGTGATAAATTTGCTTCGCAAAGTAAGTTTACTCTTCAGTACAACAACAAAAAGAAATTCATTGACTAAAGATATAATTTTACGATATTCTTTGTTTATAAAATCCTACTCTATCGCAACTACCAAAGCGTTGCCATCGCTCTCTGCTCTCGTAGCAACCGAAATATTGATTTTTCGTATCGAAATCGATTACGGAAGTGCGGTTTACCATGTAAAACGAACTTTCATCAAGCAATGACTGCCAGTCGGAATATAAAAGCCACAGAACTCCTGAACATCTAAATGGATGTTATCTTTGGCGAATATGAGCAAAAAGCTTGCATTTATTCATTTGCCATCGAATCTCCCGACTCGAAATTCACCTTCAACATGAATCGAACTATTTTTCGATATTTCAATCACCAGGGCGTCGATATATCTGTGATGCGAAAATGTTGAATTTGCTCCCTTCGTTCATTATGAGTTGACCATTGAACAACTCCAAGGAGGAACTTTTCCACATGCATACGTTTCTGGATTCACCACATCCAAGTTCATATCCTTCGCACATGCACCAACAATAAAAAATAATTAATACCAAAAAATATATTGCATTCAGTTTTATTGAATGCATATTTCAAATGCTGCAAATATTGATTAAATTTGAAAATTAAAAATCCTCACTGACTTGCGGTCGAACGAGATTCGAGGAGCGCTGAAAAAAGTGAGCGAAAGCATATTCATTTTTAACAGACACGCTTTGCAACAGTGAACCAATTTATAATAAATTGAACAATCATTGAACAACTATAGTCGGTTACAGGAGGACTTTTGCTCCAGTTTATGAGCATCTATCGTGATTAATTTGTTTTACAAGTAAGTTTACTCTTCACGACAATGAAAATTATTGTGCTAGAAAAAGAAATTCATTGACATAGTATATTTCGAAAATTTCTTTTTCGAAAATGACTGAAGTGCTACCATTGCAGCGTCTCTGTTGTCGTAGCAATCAAAATATTCATTTTTCGTATCCAGGTCGATTTTGATGGTTCTGATTTCGATGGAGAGCGATTTTTTCATTAAACAATGGCTGCCTTTGCTTACTTGGAAGCTTAGCCCATCCTGAACATCTAATTGTATACCGTCTTAGTGAAAATTTGCCACCTTCATTCTTCTCGCCATTATTTCTACCAACTCGGAATTAGCCTTCGATGCTATTTTTCGATATTTGGAGAAAAGCGTCGACTTGCACTCAACCACGTGTCCAGATTTCGAACTTGCTTCCTTCATTCATTATGAATTCAAAATCGTGTTCATTGTATAATAAAGGACACTACATTTCTTTGATAATAATTATAATAAAAAATTGGTAATCTAGTAAAATATTACAGATAACAGCTTAAAAGTTTATCGATCAGTAAATAATAAAAATTAATTGTCAATTATAAATATAATGAATATATACAGTAGATAGTTAATAATAGATTATTAACTGCATCTCTTCGGCTGAATTCAGGTGTAAAAATGTTCAGCAACATTTTCTATCAGTTCGTTGGAATTATCGAAACAGTTGAAATATTCGTTATTCGTTTGAATCGCGAGCACAATTTTGGTACTCTGTAACGTAAACGATTTCTTCAACAAGCAATGAGCACCAACGCTGATTTCTAATCGTCCGCCGTCCGTTATATTTAAATTTAAACTAATTTTAGCAAAAACCAGCGAAGAACCGTACGCGCAAATTCGTTGTTTTTGGACACCAATTTTCAACTGGCCATCGACGGTCAAGCTGCTTTCGTTCGATATATGCAAATGACCGCAAACATCAACCAGAGATTGCTGATAGATTTCGAATCTGCTACCTTCGTGCAATTTGACTTTCCCGCTCCATATCGACAACATTGACCGTGCGGAGATTAGCAATTTTGCCTCAGCCATCAGCGTTAATTCTTGTTTAAAAGAAGGATCAGAGTGATCCATTAGAATAAAACCTTGGTCAACCATTTTGATTTCGGATTCGCTTTCCAGCGATATTCGAGCATTTTCGTACATCTTAATGTACGATTGCGAATACATTTTCAGCGCGGATTTAACTTCCATCTTGATTTGGCCGAGATTCCTGATTTCCGATGTCCAATGGATATTCATAAGCCCCGAGCTGACTGCGATGCTTCCCCTGTTCTCGATGTAACATCGGACGGTAAGTCGAACTGTAGCATCGTCATTCAGCGCAATTGATGAATTGGCTGTTAGCTTTAATGCGCTTCCGTGTTCCAAAAATATCCCGCTAGATTTCTTCAAAGAAATTCGACTACCAGATTCGGAGCATAGCCTGGATTCCGGGCACATTCGCAAACTCGCGTCATCGTCTTTGACCAAGTTAACATTTGGACTTGTGTCGTTGTTGCATGAGTCTGGAGATTCGCTGCAGTCGAGTTCGTATCGCTCTCCAACGATTACATGGCGGGCGAAAATCTAGAAACAAAAATAAATTTCCATCCCTGACAAAAGTGCAAAAAATTAACGAAATAATTACCAAATTGAAAATTGCAATGAATTTTATGAAGTACATTTTTTGGAGGGTGAAATCGTAAATAATTTCTGCGCAACAAGTTAAGGAAGAAAATTATTAAAAGTAGAAACGAGTTACTTCCAGAAAAACATTTGTTCCAATTTATCAGCGTCTTTCGGAGATAAATTTGTTTTGCAAGTAACTCCTCTTCACGACAAAGATAATTAATGCAAAGGAAAAAAAATAAAACACGTATAATTCTACAATTTTGTTTGTTTCTAAAATTCCTTCCTACAACAATAACTCAAGCAATTCAAATCATATTTTTAAATAGAATTTTTGTAGATTTCCTCTTGGAGATAAAGTTGATCGCCCTCAGTCACTATTGACATTTGCCATTGCTTAGCTTTCGCTTTTTTTGATTCATTTGCCAATGACTTGCTCAACATGTTTTTTCCTGCCTTTTCCGATATGCCGACATCTGCGAAATCGTGGAAATATTGATTGAATAAATCAAAGCGGGTACCTCGATTAATTATAATTTGGGAAAAGCAGATCTGCGCAGTGGATTCCGATATTGAGGCATTATTGTATAATACTACAGATTTGCTTTACCAATCGATAATATACCTTGTTTAGAAGTTTAGCACCTTCATTCAGAGCAATTGATGAATTTGTAGAATGCGGAATACCCACATTCGTCGTCTCGATCACTATCCACACCAGGGACCATTCCAAGTGACTAGATCAAGACAGGATCGACAGGGGACAACCAAGAGTCCCCCGAAGATATTCTATTAGTGTTCCTGTGTACTGCATTGTATTTCTAGTACCTTGCGTTGGCAACCCTTTCGGGCCGGGTTGCCGTCTCGGAGGGCGGTCTCACGTCTGTAAATGAGGCAGTTTTTTTTATTGTCAGGAAACAAAAGCTTACCGAGTAGTTACGGAAACCACATCAGTTACTTGTTTGGCAGAACCCTTGTTTCCACACAGAGTCCTTGTTCCAGCAAAGGGATAACCGAGCAAGATCCACCCCCAAACCTATAATTGCAGCACTATGGTTGATGGGTTTGATACGAGCCAACGATTATTCGACGAAATGGACTGGACTATAGTCGACTCCAAACACGAACTATAGTTACGCCGGCCACACCGAAAAAGAGCAACAACTGACGTCGACCTTCGATTTATTTCGTTAATAATCGATACTATAGTTAGTCTCAACACCAGGGGTGTTTTTACAGTAGGAACTAAGTACGAATTACGAAGGACACCTGATCCGCAGGTTCAATACATTTTATATCATTTGTATAAGATTTTCTTGTGCAGCGCTGAATGTTTTTGAATTTGA
>JAQGBA010001108.1:0-18678 GCA_034698125.1 Prionchulus punctatus | reverse complement strand
TCGTCGGCAAATTCCAAATGAGATAAGTGTTCGTCCTTCAAATCGATTCCCAATAGACTCAACTTTTCGTTAAACTTCGTAGGGCATCATCTAAAATTAAATTGAACAGGCTCGGTGATAATGTACAACCTTGCGCAAGCCCTCAATTAATCATAAATGTTGGTGATAGTTTGCCATTAACCAGCACCGACGCACTGCCTTTTGAATAGCACAATTTCAAAATTTCAAGCCAATTTTTGTCAAAATTCCGCTCCGACAAGGTTTCCACATTTGGTTTTGAATGATCGAGTCGTAAGCTTTATTGAAATCGACAAAGGCGCAAAATGTCGCTATCTTTTTCGCTAATCGTTTTTGTATGACTTGATGTAAAGCGAATAAGTGGTCGATAGTTGAGCGATTTCGCCGAAATCCCTTGAGTTTCTAGCAGTACATTCCAAAAGTTTATATTTGCGTAAAATATCACTTTGAAGAACCATTTTCTTATTGTATTTAGTAAAGCAATCGGTCTATAATTTTCGCAGCTTGACAAAGATCCTTTTTTAAATATTGGCCATATCATTGCTTTTCCCCAAGATTCAGGTACTCGCTTCGATTTCATTATTGCTGCGAATACTCTTCCGGCCCATCTGATCGACAATGGCGCCATCTTAAAGATATCAACCGGGATCCCATCAGGCCCCGGCACTTTTCTGGGTTTCATCTTTTTTAAGGCTAGTTTCATTTCTCCATACGAAATTTGTGGTACTTCATCAATCGATTCTGCTGTCGATTCGTCTGTGTGTTGTGACTTCCATTGCCTGCAAATAATTCTTCGTAGAATTCTGACCATCTACTCAGTACAGCATCATCATCGGTTAAAATTCGACCTTTTTTGCCTTTTATGTGCTCGATATAGTTGGCTCGTTTATTCGTCGAAGTTCTTTTTATGTTTGCAAAGGCTAGTTAATGATTTCTATCTTTCCATGTGCATTCTATACCGCCCGTTTGAGACAACCACCAATTGCCTTTATCTATGCGAATGTTCCGTTGAACTAACCGTCGTAAATTTTTCAAACGATTGTAGGAATGCGAAGTTGGTAAATTTTTGAACTGTGTATTGGCCAAACGCTTCATTTCGATCAGTTGTAAAGTTGCTGATGAAATCCATTCTTTGTTGCAGCTAGGATAGCGGCGAAGTTTTGATATGATAATTTGCGAATTCATTTTTAGGTCTTCCCACTCTTCTTCCAGAGATTTCAGTAGTTTCAAGTTTGATGGGCATTTTTGAGAGAACCTTGCAGTACTGAACAGCTTATTTTCTCGAGACTGTATCACTGTGCGTCAATTAATAGTTTCTTTTTTCTTCTGTTGATAACAAATTCGTAGTCATATCGAGGCAACCAGGAGATTGTGATCTGTGTTGTACATTGATCAGCGATAAACTCTGATGTCGATCATATATTTAATAAATGCCGCTGGACCGATAACAAAGCCAATAACCGATTTGTAAATAATATTCTCCCAAGTTATCTTGTGCGCCAACTTGTGCTTGTAGAAAGTGTTCATTATCTTGAGGTTTCGGCTCTCGCAAAACGATAGTAGTTGTTCACCATTCGAGTTAACATGCAGCAAATTGAATTTACCAACTGTGATTGGCCATTTTCTGACATCGTTCCCGACGTGCACGTTGAAATCTTCTTCATATTTGGACCATTTTGTAAAGTGTTATATATAGTAGGCGATAGTAATTTCAACATGCGAGTCTATTCAAAATCGGGTACCAGTCCTTCGTCCACTTGACTAAGTCGTTTCTGATCATAAATGCCACGCCGCCCATCGATGATGATGTTGGGGAATGGAATACATGGTAGTTGCCCATGGAGAAGCGATTTATCCAGTTTGATTTCGTTTCTTGAATTGATGCTACAGCTATTTTTCTTCGTGATAATTCGTTAGACAACAATTTCCAAGAACTACCACCATTTACTGACCAAGCATTCCATGTTCCGAAGGAAAACAAATTTTTCATTGCAAACATGGCGAAATAATACTGCGCGGGTTGCCAGCCCATGTAGGGGCTTAATAAACGGTGGAGCGAAAATCGCAACTGACCGACCCATGCGGCTGCACGGTTTACACTCCTCTGTATATTTTATTGTGAAATTAAAATCACACTAAGTCACTTTATACTTGACGGCAAATTCAGCATATTAGTCTCATAGCTCAAATGCAGAAAATTTTGTGTGCAAGTGTGAAAATTGTTGGTGACCAAAAAGCACAGTGTCGGGAGGGCTGATGGGGATAGCCCGAGCCCCCAAGTCCCTCTAAATACGCCCCTAGCAGTGGTTAGCACGTTCGCTCGCATGCTATAGAGCCGAGATCGAAACTCGGCTAGGGTAAAATTTTTTTCACAAAAAATAAAACTTACTAAAATGGGCCATAGGAATTTTCGTACAAGTGCACAACAAGTTGCCGTTTATAGGATGCAATTGCAATCTAAAAACTACAAATTTGTTTAATGAACTATTTCAATCACTAATTATTTTTATTTAATTATGAACTTTTATGTTGAGCCTGAATGCATTATTTAGTGGATAAAATGTACTGTTCAGATTAGCACTAGCGTTTGAAATATTTCCAGAAATATTTCCAAAGAAATTATTTCTTTCGTTATTTCTATTTCTATTTCCGGAAATAGAAATAGAAATATGTCTTTTAAAGTTTTATTTCTGGAAATAGAAATAGAAATAAGTGTTTTAAAGTTTTATCTCCGGAAATAGAAATAGAAATAAGTGTTTGAAAGTTTTTTTTCAGGAAATAGAAATAGAAATAAGATAAAACAAAAAATTTTGTATGGAAATAGAAATAAATCTATTATTTCCAATTATTTCCGACATTTAAATCTGGCGCCTTGTAAGTTCTAGCAGACAAAACATTATAAATTTTGTACTGCGCTGCCGCAATGCATCGCCGCCACCATATTACGTCAGTAGCGTTTAAAATATTTCCAGAAATAGTTCCAAAGAAATTATTTCTTTCGTTATTTCTATTTCTATTTCCGGAAATAGAAATAGAAATAAGTGTTTGAAAGTTTTATTTCCGGAAACAGAAATAGAAATTAGTGTTTAAAAGTTTTATTTCCAGAAATAGAAATAGAAATAAGAAAGAAATTCGGAAATTTTTAAACACTAATTAGCACTGAATCAGAATCTGCATTTCATTATGCCGGCTTAACTGTAACAGATTTGAGAAAGCGCTTGTCGCCACAGAACGTACAATATCTGATTTATTGTTTATTCATCAATTTGAAGATTAAGTAGTTTAGCTATATTGATGAGCTATGCTGTGCTTTCAGCTATGGTGGTTTTTGTGATAATTCCTTGTCAGAGGTTCCCGGCCGATGTACCCGCCATGAGGCAATTTTTTGTTCTTCATGTAATGTCCCTTCTCTAAGTAGAGATCGGTCTCTAACTAAATATGTGCGAAGTTGAAGTAAAAAGAATATCTCTTAATCGCTCCCAAATCGGAAATGAAATCAAGCAAGGTGTCGTGAGTTCACCATATGAACTTTCACGATAGTTTTGATGATTCCATTTTCAGCTTAGTTCTGTGGTTTTTGTCACTTTTGGTAATCGAAAAAACGACTTTGTTGGAAAATGGGTCATTTTCGGGTTATTTTCGGGTTGGGTTTGGGTTGGGTCGATGTTTCCAACCAATTGTCGGACCTGGTTTTAGGCTACCGTTTGGCAATGTGTATCTTAACCCTTTGACCGCGGCTATTTTTTGCAAAATTGAAAAGTTGCAAAAAGAAAAGACTGTAAATTTTGTACACGTTTTCAAAAAATTTTTGATCTACCTAGGGTAAACTAAAGTAGGCGCTTTTTATTTTTTAAAAATAGAGTTTACTGCTATCTATTAGATAAACCCAAAATCAGGCTTCTAGGAGCGGTTTTTTAAAAGTTATAGCCTAAAACGCATATATGCGGGTGCCACAGTCAAAGGGTTAACAACAACCGAAAGTAAAACTGTCTAATTGTGCAAATGTGATGTGAAATGGTAACAATTATCTGAGTTGGCTGTGGAATGCGATCCGAAAAGTGTGATGTTTAATCAACCTGCTTGTCGGAGAACAATTCAATAATTACGTGCAATAATACAAGATTTCGATTCACTAATCTAGAGCAGACAAATCCATTGAATTCTGGTGTTATTTAGTCATAACCTAGTAACTGCAAAATAAAAATGAACGCCAGAATGTTTAATGCAAATCTGTACACTTGATGCTTTTCTGAACTGACAATTAGATTTTGCATTTAATTCAAAAGCTTTTGCGAAGTCTTTACTCCAATACATTATTGTTATAAATAAAAAACGATTCATCAGAAAAAATAAGGAGTTAACCCGGCCGCTCACTTGTTATAAAGTAAGGTAAGAAAACTGTTGGTACGACAAGCCAGTGTCTACAAAATTTATAAGCAAAACAGGAAAGAGATGCTTAAGAGAGCGCTATTGCACTAGCCACACTTATATAGAAACTGTACCACAATTGTTGAACAAATTTGGCTTCAGTATTATTGGTAAAACGAACAAGGATTGATTGCTAAACAACTGACTGTAAGTCGAGAGGCTAACTCCTAAAGAGTAAGCCTTGACTACACCTTCCGGAATCTACCTAACTCAGCCTAACTTAGCTAATTAGCCTTTGGATAAGCCAAGGACTCCACAGGCACTAAGGTTCCAAATAATTAGCTTGCTGTATTGTTGGACAAATGAATGTAGGTCACACTTTTCCCTGTGGGTAAGCTACACAGTTTAGGTGCCAACCTCAAGGGCACGCCCAAGGATGGTCTGTGAGTGGACAACGTCCAATATGCCAGGTGGGGCGTAGTGATCGCGTAAGCAAGACGTCTATAGTTGGTTGCCTAATCGTTGAATAATTCGTGTGGACGAATTTATAACACAAATATAACAGTATAGCTCACTGACAGCACATGAGCGAAGAGAAACGAGATATAGATCGTAGTGTGTCGTCATCCAGAGAAGACTAACTGGTCTAGTAGAGCACCAGTTTCTTATTTATATATTTTTTATTTTAAATTTTTGGTCCCACGCGGGTTTTGCCTGTGTGGATTTTGCCTATAGCCGGCAGTCTGCACGCTATACGGACAGGAAGCTGAACATGGCATCCATCACGCTGTGGAGTTGGTATACACATGAGGTCACCTCCAACCACTATGGTATTCATGTTGCAGTTCAGTTCACTGTGACTCCCAGTGCGCCATCTGTATGTCCGAGGCAGGATCCGCCAAACGCCACAGTGGTTCCGGATGGGGATTATTTCATACCAAGCAGGTGACGGGTCCCAGCGGTGGCATTTTATATTTTATTCGTATTACTGTACATCGATCTGTAAGTCTATTTTATTTTAATGCAATCTGATGCAAATGCCGTATCTCTTGAATTTAACGATTTTCAAACCAAACCCGAACTGCTGACGCTTTATGGGAATCTTTGAAAGACACTTATTTGGCAGAGGTAATATTAAAACGATTGCTATGCACGCTGGAGACGATGCTCACAATTACACTTGCAATCACACTTGCACTTATTGAAGCTGACAATCTATTAAAGAAGAAGATTAACTCGACGTAAACGTTTTCGCAAGTAATACTGCTGGTACAGTGGAGAATGTTTCATAAATAAAGCAAGAAAAGTAGTGTCACAGTGTCACACATTATTAACCGATAACGTGTTCACCGATACGTTACCTTCGTCTCATTGTGGAAAAAACTGGTCTTTGCTGGCCATTGACTTACTTGTTGAGAAGCAAAACCAGCAAAAGGATCTTGTAAAATTATTCCACTTCCAGCCCTTTAACCGCCTTCTGTAAATTCAGGCGTCCATCTTATAATCATCGTCAAGGTCACCTGTAACATGTGCATACCTATGGATTTAGATTTAGAAGTGACTTTAATTTTCTTTACTTTTAAAGTAAATATCAGATTGCAAACGATTCCCGTAAAATTATGTTTCACCGATTCAGTAAATTGACCAGTTTGCACTTCTTGGATGTTAACATGATTTAATTTTACAGGTGGAATTTCACAAGAGATTTTGCTTAAAGTTCCACGTTGTCCTGCATATTATCATAATTATTACAGTTTAAATATGGGTAGATTCCTTTAGCTTAATGCAGATTTTACATCCTGATTACTTGATTCATCTCGAATAAAAAAGCAATTTTTTTTATTTTTCGTTAAAAATTTGTAAATACTGGTAGACTGCATGCAAGTGCTAAAATATCTGTCAAATGTAAAACAACAACGACATTTATGCTGATCTGATTTGAAAAGAATTTAATGTTTTGTTTCAACGTCAAGAGAGAAAAAAAATTAAATACTGCACAAATGCAGTTTACGACCACACCTGAATAACATTATTTTGGGCGCTGTTCGCTGTTAATTAAATATAATCATCATACTAAGTATACAAACGTGTAATACATAATTTTCAGACTTTGTAAGTTTTCCAAAAATTGCTAGGAAAACCACATTCTAAGAAGCCCGTGACTGAATTGAGATAAAGTAAAATTATAAACAAAGCCTCTATTACTAATGTTTTTCAGGATTTATACATGGAGCAATAATGCTGGCCATTTTGCATTTTGTTGTTGGTTTATTCGCTGGTAGAAATAATACCCTAATAGAATTTCAAAGTCAATGCAAGTAATAGAAATTGCACAGTTTTCACAGTTTTTGTAGTTGTAAAAGGTTAGTACACAAGTGTATATGCTATCTAACCAAGCCAAAATATAATATTTAATTTGATATATTAGCATAAAATAGTATTTAACCTTGTATATTAGCTAATTTTGTTCTCGAATCTCGAATAAAAAAGCAATTTTTTCATTTTTAATTAAAACTGTGTCGATACCGGTAGACTGCATGCAGTGCTAAAATCTACCAATAATGTAAAACAACAACGACATTTACATTCATCGATAAAATGCTGATCTGAAATTGAGCCGACCAAATTCAAGTATTATATTACCTTTGTTTATCGAATTTTGAAAAAGTTGGAAGAATTAATGTTTTGTTTCAACATCAAGAGAGAAAAAAGTTAAATACCGCTCAATTGCAATTAGCAACCACAACTGAATAACATTATTTTTAGCGCTGTTAGCTGTTAATTAAATATAATTCTCATATTAAACATACAAACGAAAAACGGTGCAATATAATTATAGACTTTGTAAGATTCCCAATAATTAAAAAACCACGTTCTAAGAAGCTTTTGGCTGAAAAAGTAAAATTAAAAAACAAAACCTGTATGACTAATGTTTTTCAGGATTTATACATAAGCAGTAATGCTGGCAATTTTGCATGCTGTTGCTGTCTCTTTTATCCGCTGGTCCTAATAAAATTTTAAAGTCAATGCAAGTGGTAGAAATTGCAGTTTCCACATGTCGTATTTGTAACTGGTTAATACTCAAATGTATGCGCTATCTAACCAAGCCAAAATATTATATTTAATTTGGTATATTAGACTGACTTTGCTATCTCGATATCTTTTTCCCGCTACTAGCTTGAGACATTGCCTATGCAGTGTCTCGAGCTCGTTTCTTCCTTCCATGTTCGTGTTAATCAAAAGCGTGTTGCAGTTACGAAAAGTAAAGAGCTATATAGGCGTAATATAATCTCCTTCTGTAGAATAACGGGGCGAATTTAGCAATCGTTCTTAAGCATGACAATCTCCAACTGACCTTCTTGCTGATGTTTCGAAGTGTTTTGCGAATGACAGATTGCAGTCCAGAGTTGCTCCATGCAGAGTAACATTGTTGGTCGATTTGATTTCGCTATTTTGAATGAGCATTCTAGAGAGGTTTTCAAGCTTGAATGAAAAACTATTTCTTGAAAGTTCGTTTATTCACGATCAGAAAGTTCGATCATAATAGAAATCAGCTTGCCGATACTTCTTCAGCTTTTTTGACAGTTCCATTAACGATTTGACGCAATGTATAATCGATATGTTTTGGGCAATTCTGATGCCTGGGCAATTTCGATTCTGCCCACTTGACCGGGCAATTTCGATGCTGAAGGGGATGCTGCCCGAATTGCGGAGCGGGCAAACCTAATATCACCCATGGATAGCAGAGTCATTTGGCTCAGCAAAAACACAGTATTATGAATATGTGAAAAAACGCAAAAAATATAAAAAAATAATTTATTACAGCAGGTTAAGCTATGATGGCATCTGCTGTTACACAATTGTTTCACTTTCTTACATTTACAAATATTAGACATACATTTTGTAGTACAATTGCATTTTATGACTCCTTGCGCATGTCCAGAAACAGAAGCTTCACCAACGGCTTTGCGCAAAGAAATTTCAACTTCTGGAACCTTATCACTTGTAAAAAATTCTTGTTCGCAAATCGCAAATTCATTTTGAACGTATAAGCGCTCTAGAACGCCATATTTGGTACCGAGCTTGTAAAAGCCATTTTCAACGCTTAAACGATAGCCATGAGATTATGAGGATCAGATCGTCCTCGATTGAAGTCCAGTATTCGAATGGTAACGTTTTGGCCAACTTTCGCTTCTTCAAAACGTTGACGAGATGCAAAAAGCAAACAGTTGGCTTGATCTTCTAAATTACGTTTTGCGGCGCTATGTTGGTGTTGGATATTTTTCCTCGTATTGCAAAGTGGGCATAAAACTTCATCTTCCAAAACGTAGCTGCACGACCGACCGGTATGGACTAAGCGATTGCAAGCGTGCAGTTTTGCACAGCAGTTTCAGCTCGATCAACTTCACAAGAACTGCAAATAGAAACTATCATTGGCTAAAATACAAACAAGTTGCTTTGTAATTAATAGGGGGATTAAGAAGTTAATAGATTACCTGAAGCGTCATAAGGTTTGGATTTGAATCATCGATTTTATTCGTCTCATCTTGATCAGTGATTTTATTCGCCTCGCTATGATCATCGAGCTTATTGAGCTAGCTTATCTGCCACCACTTTTGCACTATTTATTTTCCAAAGGCCTCAATTGGACGAATTTCGTAAGAGGATCGTAAGAAGACTGGAATAAATTGATAATTTCCGTCGGGCTTGCTTTGCATGTCGATTAAATCGATTTGACAACACGAATTTACTTCGTTCGAAACAATTGGCTTGACAACCAAGCCTTTCTTCAGTAAATTACATTTCAATCGACATTCCTCACATAAACTTACGAGGGGTGTTCGATAATATGTTGCGTTTGCAATAACAAAGTGGTACAGTTTGAATTTTTATTTCTCAACATAGTCTCCATTGGATGCAAAACACTTATTCCAGCAGTCTCTGCAATGCTCAATACCTTCACACCAGAAGCTCAATGGTTGGCTGTCCAACCACATCATATCTGCAGAAATCACTTCATTATCATCAGAAAACCTTTTTCCCTTCAAATCTGATTTCAGTTTCTTGAACACATGGAAATCATTAGGTGCCAGGTCGGGGCTGTAGGGCGGGTGGCTTAATTGCAGGAAGCCGCATTCGCGTAGGGCACGCTGTGCGAGTTGTGGACTGGCGCGTTGTCATGCAAAATCTGGACACCCCTGGTCAACATTCCTGGGCGCTTGTTTTTGATCGATTGGTGTAGGTCCTTCAAAACTTTGGAATAATATTGGCCAGTGATTGTCGTCTTTGATGGTAGGTAGTCGGCATGGATCCAACCATTGGCATCCCAGAAAAGGATCAGCATGATCTTGCCTGCAGAATGAATTTTCACGCGACCCTTTCTCTTCCGTTTTTATTTTTTCGCATTAAATATCGGATCACTGCTCGTTGTTCAATTCTCGTCATTGTCGCCATTTTCCTGAAGTGCAAAACTTTAAACTTGTTTCGCGCAAAACTGGAAACAGCTTTTGCGCCCAAATTTGATACACCTAGGTAAAAAAGGTTGCTCTATACAACTATACTAGCCGCGATTCATGATCATGATCTGGTAATGAAAACACAACACATTGTCGAACACCCCTTGTAAAAAAATCGTAATTGCTTCCTTTGTAATTCCGAAAATTTTATTTGATTTCACCTTTTGATAATATGCAGGGCTGGTAGAAGAGAGGAAAGTTTCCATTTGAGCAGGAGTAATAATGGGTGGAGCAAGGGTGCAACGGATCAGCGTAATCACTGTTTCTTTGATTCGGCAGTCCAAAGCTAACATTCCGAAACAGCACAATTAACTAACTATTACAGAGAGTCAATAAATTAAGTTGAGTTTTATTGAGGTCATCCTTGTCACCCAGGAACCCATGCGCCTAGTTTGATTAGTTTTTTTTTCTTAGTTTGAAAAAGTATGGGGCTGGCCAGAAAGTAATCCGTGTAAACAACATTGCCGCATGTAAACACGATCGATACTACTAGACTGTTCTTGAGTAAACAATGTGCACACACATCATGAACCAAAAAAATCCATGCAAATAACTTAATAATAAAATACTTGATATATCAAAATGATCAGCAGTTTGTGTGCTTTAATACCATATATAAGATTTAATATATCTTATCATATTAAGCAAGATAAGATCTAATTTCTGCATCACATCAAAAACAGACATTACTTTCTGGCCAACCCAATACATTAAATATTAAATACACACTGTATCTATTTTTAATGAAAATACATTCATTTTATTAAGAAATTCTTCAGTAAAGATAAGTGTAAAATTCCTCAAATAACAGCCACGTCTATTATTCAAGGGCGGCTCTTATTATTTCGATGGTCTGGGAGGTGCGCCTCTTTTTCAAGGGCACCTCTTATTTAAATAAATATGGTAGTCAACTTTTCATCGTCATCAATGTGTGTGTACTTGAGCTGCTGATTTATTGTAGCAGATGTTAAATTGCAAAAACACAAGAGTATAAATTTGTCTTATCAATGCATTCTTGCACATCTTCATACGAATGGCAATTACAGCATGTTTATTTGGTAATTCACATGGTGAAACATGTACGACAACAAACAGGCTATACACGCATCATTGGGTTGTGAAAAGTAAGTGCTGGTTAGAGCGCATGGCATGTACCAACAATTTCCATTTGAGCAGGAGTAATAATTGGTGGAGCATGGGTGCAACGGAACGGCACAATCACCATTTCTTTGATTTGGGCAGTCCAAAGCTACACATTCTGAAACAGCACAATTAACTAACTGTCACAGCACTCCTATTTCGAGGAGCCTGAGACATGGTCGCACATGGCTGTGCGACTGTAAGTACTGTTTGCCGGCTATCGCGGCTTAATAGTACATCTTAGCGAGTCCTACTGTATCGCTGATGGTGTGCGAGTTGCGAAGCGATTCTGATATGAGTTTATTACAAAAACAACCAAACGATTCCAAACGAGCGGTCACCAGCGAGCCGAGTTTCCAAACGTACTCCGCCGATGTCACTAACTTTTACATTGTATTTATAGGCAGAAAATGCATGAAGAGTGGGAGAAATTTTATATTAAAGGATGGATTTGAAAGAGATTGAAAGATTAGAAACTGGATATGAAAAGGAACATATAAAAAGTATTGGAAGTTAGAATTATGTAATCTATGATGAAATAGGTTTTGAAATAGTAAAATTACTTATAGAAAGTTGGATTTGAAATGAGAAATGTAAATAAAGTTAGTATTAGAAATTGACTCTTGTCACATAACTATTGCAGACAGTCAATAAATTAAGTTTTAAGTTTTATTGAGGTCTAGTCACAAGGAACTATAATCCTTGTACAATTCTGGTGTATGTGAAACATTACAAAAATTTTTTTTAAATAATGCTGATTTTGTTAAGTTTATGGTGAACCTTCCACCAACATTGTACAATTTATTCTTCTTTGAAGTGAATCTTATCAAACGGATAAAATATCAGAACAGATAAAATTTAACAAAAACTTATCCTAAATTAAGGTAACGATAAGCTAAACTTGCAATATTTGACAAATATCAATAATAAACACATTTTCAAATGTTAATGATGACACTACTAGTGAAAAGTGCAAAATTTCAACATGCACAAAATGTGTGATTACCTAAAAGTATTTTTTATCAGCCAAAATTTCTATAAGTGAAAATATATCGATAAGCCTACCTGTCATCCTGCACCCATGCGCCTAGTTTGGTCGATTTTCATGTCGAACTATTTCCATCTAAATTTTTTCGATCCTCAGCCATTTTCGTTATCATCTGACTAACAACCTTCAACTGTTGTTCAACGGACTTCATTCGTTGTTCAGAATCATTCGCGAAATCGTTCATGACCTGAGCAACCTTCAGAAATGAATTTATTGCAAAGTTACAAAAAATTTAATTATATTCTACACAACAACAAATTCTTTGTAACTAGGAATAGATTTAACTAATTCCTGGAATGCAGTTTGCCCACTTCGCTAATGCTAAAATCATTTTTTAGGAGTTAGATTTTTTGATGAGACAAATATCTTACTGAATTATCCCTGGCATTAAATTTGTTTGTCAAAACAAGAACCAGGTAATACAGCACTTCAATGACTGTTACAATACTGGCACCCAACCATAACCCGCATTGTCCACCGATGTTCGCAATTGCCATGTCGTATGTAAACGATTGCAGTTCTTCAATCTGAAACGATTGAAATAACGTATGCACGTGTGCTTCTTCGATAGCAAGATAAAATTTTGGTACAAATTGACTGCAATAGAAAGTCATTGCAAACAATGATCAAGCGAGTAACTTTTGTTTTTTTTATTTATTTAAAAAAGGGTGTGGAGACTCAAAATCGAAGAATTTTTTGGATTAATTATAATATCTATTTCCTGTTTATTACCTTCAAGTATTGCATCGTTTCATATTGAATATACACATATGAATTATCCACTGCTACCCTCGGGTCGATTGGGGTGAATGTAATTACAGGGTCATATTTCCACTGTATACATTGTTGACGGCATTTTATGGAACAATCAGTAAGACTCTCTTCATATATGTCTCCACATTTGTGAAATGGTAGACAAATGTCGGAGTCATCAAAGTCTAATTCATCAACGTATTCGACTCGTGTACAGTTGCACCCATCATGATAGGTTTTTATGAAACAAGCAGAAGTGCAGTGTTTAAATGATGAGTTAGGAATATTTTCCTCACTATCACACTGGTTTTTGTCAATAATTCGTTTATATAATTTGGGATATAGCGTAATCTGCGCGATACTGTTTATTGGAATCGTGTGTTCATTGAAGTTTCCCACCTTGAATATTTTCTTTTCGACCACGATTGAAAAATCTTTATCAACCCATATTGCCCTTGTTTCATTGACAAAAACGTTGGCATACGAGAATTCTGGTGATACTAATAGTATATAGAGACCTCTCATATCCATAAATTGGACAAAGTCATCGTTTTTAAATATGTACATTGGTCCGGCTCTTGAGGAATATGTTCGCGAAAGTAAATTTGTACAAGGATATTTGTAATTTCTGTTTGGAGTATTGAATCTGCGCACGATCCATTCGCAAGGGAATGTGTATTTGTCAAAAATTTCTTTTCTGGAGATGTTATTTTCTTGCATGAAATTTAAAAGCTGACTAATGGCACTTTCTCTCGTAAGGTTACGCTCCGTCTCACTGCCGACCATGTCATACATAAAGTGATGAATGAAATCATCTGAAAAAACCTTTTTCATACTATAAACATCCAATCCGCCATGGTATTGAATGCCTATTTCTGGCATTTCGAGAGTTGCATTCGATATCGTATCTAAGCTGGTGACATATGGTTTCTCAATAAAGCCTTTGATTGTCGTGTAAGTGAAAAATACACTTGCAGCTCCCATCAACACCATAACTCCACTCCAGAAAATCAAAAGCGGTTTGTTGTTTCTCGCATCATACAAATTTATAATTCCGTTGCACGAAGTTGTTTCACACCACTGTTTAAACATATTCGTTTCGGAAATTATTTCAAAACTTTGAGTGCAACTCGTTTCACTTATGGTTCATTGAAGTAAGAGTGTTTTATCAGTAGTAGTGTTCCATTCGATGAATAAACGAACACTTAACTTGGCAATAACCCTATCCTATCAATCAACTGACAACGCATGAAAGTTTTTTAATCAAAAATGCAATGAATATAAAAAGGGAGACATTTCTTTATTTTTCAATATACAATTTTTCCTTGCTTGTATGCCGCCCCGCTTATTTGCTGCCCACGGTTATAAGCCGCTCCCCAAATTGAGTTGAAAAAGCACTTTTCTATGCTAGCACTGTTTTTCGTACATGCTTACTAGTCGCCATCACTTATGAGTTGCAGCTAGAGCAAGTATAGAAGTCCCAAAATGTTTCATTTGAATAATTGAATAGTGGATGACCTTTTGTTGCAATCATGGTCATTGATGCGAGGGGAACAAATTTTTAATCACATCTAATAATCACGCCAAATGTTGATGGTGTTTCTAGTACTGAGCAAAAAGCAATGTTCTGGTAATGTAACATTTCACTGAAGAAATGGAAACAATTGTGCAAGACGCACATAGATTAAAGCGTAAAATATTGCATAGAGACCATTAGGGATTGATTTTTTTTACCCAAGATGAGGACTAATCGTAATCATGGAACTACCAAAAAGACATGCATTGATCCTCAGTGATAGTGACTTAAACACTTTGTACGCTAAGAGGTACCGCGGAATTACTGTAAATCCATTTTCACAATATGACTTGTCACTAATATTGATGTTTTCATACACTGGTTTTAGTGGTCGTAATTGTTAGCCAATAAAATATTAATATTGTTTGATGACCACGACTTAATCATTTTCATTTGAATCCTTCCAACGACGTGTGATATTTATTGATACTTGCATTATTAAAGCAATATTCACAATGAGCATTCTTAGTTCCACGATCAATAAAGCATTATTCACAAAGTTTCTGACATTTAGCCGAAAGTAATAAAAATGAAGGATGCAATGTCAAAACCCAAATAAATGCTAAGTTCAAAACCGTAACAGTTATGTGCCGAACATTGAAAATATTTATTAAATGGCTTTCAACATTTGATAGGTGCATAAGATCAGTATTTACAAGCAAAACTTTAAACGAAAAGCCGACATTGTCTACCATAATAGACGATGAAGTTAGAAGACTTTCATTTAATAGTAAACCAGTCTCAATTTTCTCTATTCAGCTGAGCCATTTTCATCACCACCTGACTTACAACATTCAATTGTTGTTCCAAGTACTTTATTTGTTGTTCGCAAAGCTTTATTCATTGTTTGGAATCAGTTGCAATTACGGTCACGACCGTTTCAAACTTTCGAAAAGAATTAGCTGCATTAGACACTGTCACGACCTTTCTGGGCTGATGCTGGTATCCGATTACAGGAGAAAAATTTTCACGTACCTAAAATAGAAATACCTCATACAATGAGATAAATTGCTTACCAAATTATCCCTGGCATTAATTTTGTGCCTTAGTAAAGCACTTCAATGAATGTTACAATACTACCACCCAACCATAACCCCCCCCCCCCCGTCCACCAATGTTTTGCGATGTCGTAAGTAAACGATTCCAATTATTCAATCAGATTCATTCAATCATGCTATCATAAATAACGTTTGCGTCTATGATACTTATGGATTACTAGATAAAAGTAGAAATAAACAAATTGGCTGTAAAAGTAAGTCATTGTCATTTGGTCAGCTTGTAGCCGGCACCGGTTAATGAACGGTTAACCCAGCGCCACTACTATGGGTTTGTTATGCAAATGGATAACGCCTTAGCCATAGTTGAATAATACAAGAACAACACAGATGAAGAGATGATTTTAATGGATGGAAATCGAATAACAAACAATAATGAACATAGCAATAAGATACGATAGTAAAGTAATATAGCACATTAGTCACTACCAAGGAAGAGGCTTGCCAGGCCATTCCAACAGGCAGCGGCCAACGGGCCTTCCTTCCAATGTCCTTCCTAACGTTCCATCGCTGAGCAGTGACCGCCTCTTGAGAATTGGCTTCTCTTTATATACTGTTTCCGTCCAAGATGTGTAGGCGTGAAGATAACTTTTTATAAGAAGTTATAAAAAGTTATTAAATCTAAATTGTCTATGCTAACTTATGTATAAAAAGTAAAGTCATAAGATTAGTTTCGATGACTAATGTTTTCTTGAGAAACAAACATCATAAAAAGTTCTTGAAAAGAGTGGGCGGAATAAACATCCAATTTTAATAGTTTTTATGAAGTCGAAAAACTAAGATTTATAATTCTAGCTGTTCCTTGCAAACAGCACGCGTCACACTTGAACTAAACTGTATTGACTGATACTGCTAACATCAACAAGACAGACTTTGCTTAGTTTTTATAAATTAAAAAATCTGTTAATTAACTCAAAATTCATGATTCCGATAATGATGATTCAGAAACTGTTCCTGTTCACAAAGTCCTCGCTAGAATGAGGGGCAATTATATTATTCAAGCGACAAAAAACCAGCAACTTGTTCAAACTCGCCTGTCCTCGAAAATCCGTCATTTTTTAATGAAATATTTCGAGACAATCAATTTCAGATGGCAGGAACTTATGCTTTGATCGACGAAAGTATTAATATTGTTTCAGTTAAAGAAGGAAATTACAATGATGAAAATTTGATGATATTAGATTTGGACAATCAACAAAATATTGATCATTCGTTTCCATTTAATGAATATCCCGATTTAGAGAATCTTGTCCAATCCGAACAAAGCAGCATTGAGTAGGAAGTTGAAATAAATGAAGTGCCAACGACTGACCATGACGATTTGATACAGTACATGATCAGCCAGATGATCAAGTCACAGCTAATAATTTCGCCGATACATCACACACTATGTGGCAAAAACGGTCGAGAGCCCCTCAAAAGTGGAAGAAAAACGTAGCTAAAACAATCGAGCTCTGGGTGAAGCCTACACAGTTTTACCATACAAAAAGGGCTGATTCTCAACATCAACGACACTTTATCAGGGCTCATGTTGATAAAGGTAGTGTAGCCCGACGTACTACCACAGCTCCCGAAGGCGAAATGTTTCTTGCAAATATTTTCTCGATATTCATGGCAAAAAAGTTTCAGTCTTTCGTGAGTTCCTTTGCAGAACGCTTTCGGTTGGAGAAACGACTGTTCGTGTCGCAGTTAAAAAGAAGAACTTTGTTGGTGCTGCTGAACCAGATGTGAGAGGACAACAAACTGTCAATGTGCAGGCAAATCATGACAAAATATATCAGCATATAAAAACTTATCCTCGCGTCGAAAGCCACTACTGCAGACGAGACAGGGACGTCTTGTATTTGGATGCCTTGTTAACAAAACAAAAAATTGTACAAAGACTACTACATTAAAATGGCAGAAATTAATGATTAACCTGCCTCTGAAGAAGCTTTTCGTCAAGTTTTCGAGGGATGAAACTAAACTGCGTTTCCACATTCCCAAAAAAGATTTATGCTTGAAATGTGAAACATTTAAGAATGCAAGTGACAATGAAAAGCTGTTGTTTGCTGCTGACAATGAACATCATGCAAAACGATTTCGAGTTGCTAGAAGCGCCAAAAGTGAAGACAAATTGAGGGCTAACAATGATCCATCATTTCTGCATTTCGTTCGATTTACAACAAGTACTGTACACGCCTCAGACTGAAACTGGTGAATTTTATTACAGAAAGTTCGCCACATACAATTTCACCATATATCAAACAAATATACACGATAGATACTGCTATGTTTGGATTGAGAGTGAAGCCAAACGTGGTTCCTGCGAGATTGTTTCCATGTTGTTTGATTACTTGCGAAAGTTGCCAGCTTCTGTTACTGAAGTGATGAAAATGAAGATGAAGACGAAGAAGAACTTTAATTGTCTATGCTTTTGTATCTCCTGATTATGATATTATGAAGTGAAAGTCTCTTTTAAAATACAATTTTAGCAGATAGGCTGTATTTCCTTGGTATGCAAACTATTGTAGTGATGCTCAGTGCCAAGATAAAAATAAACCTATCTGATCAACAGCAGATCTGTTATATTGGAACTGTCACTACAACACACAAAGATACATGAAGGAAGAATGACTTATCTGCTTTATCACTTATATAAAAAATATATAAAAAAATAATATATAAAAATTGATTTCATGGAAAATGAATGATACAGTGAGAATCAGCGTCAAAAATAACCCATAAAACCAAATTTTTAGAGTCCTACCATAATTTTTTGATTTTGGACAGCTTGTCAATCAATCATTATCAATCATTATTAATCAATTGATTATGGACAATGGGGTGCACATATTGAGCAATTATTGTAAAGTTTTGAATTTATTACTTTTGTTTCATTATGCCAACAGAAAATTTATATATATTTTTTTGAAATAAGGTGAAAAAATTTTGTGAAAATCTCAATAAATTAGTTGAGTTGAGACTATAAATTAGTTGAGTTGAGACTCAATAAAAGTCAATATTTAGAGGTTTTAGCATATGATTTTTTCACTGTTGTCTGCAAAAAGGAGGCACAGGAAAAAAATTTTGAAAATTAAGAATTTTTTACCTATCGTTTTGGACGATCCCCCAAGCCCTAAATTTGAATTTCAGATCAATCTGATCATTGGTTCAAGAGTTATCGATTTCCAAACAGGCCTAGCTTCTTTTTACTCACCCGGT
>JAQGBA010001107.1:0-18698 GCA_034698125.1 Prionchulus punctatus | reverse complement strand
TTTTATCGTTAACGAGATTAAAAAGTACTTCGTTAACTACGTTCTCGTTCTTAACTTCGTTAACGATAACACCCCTACCTGCGAGTGTATTTCAAAAATTCAAAAATGAAAAACAAGGATCTTAAAAATAACTGATTCTCAGTAAAGTCTAAATTGAATTATTTATAAGGTAATCTAAAATTATGAAAAGTTGCAACACTTGGAAAATGAAGGCGAAGAATGATTGAAAATATTTATTATTCGTTCGACGATGACTTAGTTTCATTTGATAAAAGAGTAATGAAAAACTTTTAACACTTACACTTCCGAAAGAAAGTTTGCGATCGTTTTTTCCGAGACTTTCTTTTCGAGGAGGAGCGGCTATAATCGTCGACGAGTTAGTTGCGAACAATGGATGTTTACTGAACGGAGAATCGTCCTTTTTTGCTGAAATTACGAAAGTATAAAATAATACCGTACGAAATTAAAAACAGTTCGAAACTCGTCGTCGAAAAGTTTTTTTCGATGTACCACCAACATTGCAATTTGACAGTGACGAAAAAACGTTGACCGAAAAAACACGATTAAACGAAGACCGAAGAGAGAAGAAATCAAACGTTTCAACGACGAGATTCGTAAAACGCCGGGGATTATAAACCAAACGGTAACGGAAGTGAACGAAGGGAAAAAAACGCAGAACCGAATGAGATCGTAAAAAATACCGAAGAGAAAGAAGATGCGCCTTTCGATAAAATCCTCTTTAATCATATTTGATTAAATCGAACGAGAGATAAAAAGGCCGGGAATGGCTATTGCAGTATCAATTCCCGGGAATGTAAGGCGCGCCGGACGATGCTATTTATAGAAATATTCGACGATAATATGGAATAATACATTCTCTTCTCGCCAGTTGAGGACCTTGAAAATTTGCGCAACTATGAGAGAAAGAGACTGCGAGAAAGAAGCGACTCGAAGGCACGACCGCTCGTCGAGCCGTTTATCACCGATAATGAAAAATGATTGCGCGATTGTAATCGAAGGGGGGAAACCGCGATGGCGACGAAACGCTAGACCGCCTAATAAGTTTCGCGCAGCTCGTCGCCCGGATTACTTTTGAGAAGAAGAGATAATAATATTTTGAAAAATTAACAGGTGGCACCGAAATCAATCCGTCTCGCGATGCGACGAGAAAATGAAAGCGAAAGGATTATACTGTTTTCAGAGACGCTCGGTGCGCCGCTGTAGATATAAAATTTTTATATTGCATAATAAAATTTTTCAGTTCATTAGTAGTCCGAAAGAAACGAGCTCGCGCCGCTAAACTTCGGCGAAGCTTCGAGTACCCCCATTTTCAAAAAAAACAACTTCTCAGACTGGAGCGGCGTCGTGCAGTTGCGAAAAAACTGTCGCCGACAGTTACAGTAACGGTCGAGGATGCGGAGCGAGTTGAAAACGGATACTATGGGAAGCAAAATTTTCCGAATAATAAAAGTTACCTTTCGCGATTAATTTGTGTCCACCCAAAAACGACGTATCAGTCTCCCACGGCAACGGAGTGCTCGACGATTCGAGAAACAGATTGATATTATCCGGATTCAGTTGTCGTTTTTCCAAAATTCCTTGCACAGCCTCCTTCAACGACACGCCTCTCAACGCTAGTACGACGTCGGCCGCTGACTGACAGTGATGACCACCACCACCACCACCACCACCGATGACGGGACCGGCGAAAGTGCCGGTCGGCGGCGAGTCCGGTTTGTGAGTCGATGTCGCCGACGACGACGACGACGACGACGAAGACGACGACGCGTGATCGAAGACAACGTGCGAAGCGAAACCGAACTCCACCAGAAAATGGTCGCGGCTCGGTTGAACTCCGCTACCGTTGGCGTTGGCGAACGACGACGAACTGGTCGTCGCCAACAACGACATGGACGCCGACGACGAATGAGCGCTATTTTGATGTTGTTGTTGTTGGTGGTGCTGTTGGTCGGCGACGGACATCTTAAATGAGAGAGAAAAATGCTCGATAAATAATAATATGAATGACCAGCCTCGGCAGACGATCGATAGTAATGGTATATAATAATAAAATAATGCGTATTTGGATTAAATGGCTAATAATCGCTTCGTTCAGTCGCGTATCCTAAAATAGCCTCGAAAGTCGTCGAGCTACCGCCGATAATTTGCTTTTCAGAAATCGAGTCGTAAAAACGAGAAAATGCATTATAGAACTTTTTTATAGATACTTTTTTCGAGACAGTACGCGATAAAATATTTTCGAGGTAAACTCGAAAATGATTTTATTATTTTTCACTCGAAATGCAATTTGACTGCGAAACGCGGACGCTGAAAATCAACGAGACGAGCGTGTACCTGCTTTCGGAACTATTCGAAACTAAATTAAGACTGTTTTCGCAGACTTTTCAGTCGTTTTCAATCAACAAAAATAACATTTCGAGCAATAATTTGATTTTTTTTCTTTACTCAGCGTCAAAAGTCCAAGAGAATGCAATTTTTTTGCTCGATGTTTTTAAAATTCGAAAAAAATAAAATAAAGGCGTCTCGTCGCGAATCAGTCAGTCAGTCAGTCGGTAAAACACGAAGAAGCGAAAAATGGAGAGGAAGCGAAATCCACTTCGGCTAAAAAGAAACGAGAAATTACGACGAAACTTTTATGAAAAAACTTCGCGTAAATTTCGCCGCCGCGCGAAATGTTTACGTTCGAACTTTTTCGCCGCTCGAAACCGGTAAACAAACTTTTGTATTTTCGTAAAATCGAGTGACATAATAAAATTAAGAGCGAGCCGTAAAATAAACTTTTTATATTAGCGCCGTTTTAAAAACGGAAAAGTAGGTTCGCCGCGACGAGACAAAATTCCTGTTATTTTGCATGAAAATATGAGAAAACATTCGCTATTGGTTGAAATTGAGTAAAATTGTTAAACTAAGTGAACAATGAAATTGTTCGAAGGTAAAAGGCGACGATTGAAAAGGAAAATTTTTTTATTGGTTTTTTCCTCTCTTCAGAGCGAAAAAGAAGGCGATCGGTAAACACGATGAAAGAAAATCGAGTCAAAATTGATTGGAAAAATTGTCGCTCAATTGTAGCCGTTAACGAACAGTCGGCCGAGGATAGATACGGGTTTCGGGTGTCGTGTCGGGTACACGCGCGAAGAAAATAAAAACCTCGGCGCTGTTTAAAAAGTAGTTTACCCACGAAAAATCCATGCTCGATCGTCCGTTGTTACAACTGTGACTTCGCATGTTCGACGTTGGGTAAACGAACAATTTCGACGACGGCGACGACGAATTTAGATGCTGACTGAGCGAATCGTTGGAAAAACTGTGACCAGGATGCGAATACAACACGTCCGCTTGATTTACGCTATTGCTTCGCATTGTCTATCGAAAGCAAAAAGCAAAAAGCGTTAATTAAACACGACCGAGTAATACAAAACCGTGATACAAAACCAATCGGAAAGTATCGAGAAAATAGCAGGAAACGTACTTTTTTAAAATTTGTTACATTTTCAAAATTGCCGCTAAGTCGCCTATGACGATTCCCGACAAATTTGCGTAGAAACATTTCGATGAAATTTTGTTATAAATCTCATTTTAAACAAATTCAGTTTTTTTTGTTTATCTAATGGGTAATTTTCATCGCTTTTTTCGCAACGTTTAACCATAATTACTTTATTTATATGTTCATCGTTGATCGATCGAAGCTGAGCTTTCATAACCGGACGATTTTTTATCGGGTTTAATAAACAATCAAATTCACCCTCGGCGCGACTAACGAATTTCCGTAAACTGAAAAAAAGCTACAGGTTAAATCAAAAAAGCTTTCAATTATGTCGTCAAAAAGTTTCTCTACAATTTAAATGACGATCGAACGAGCCGACTGAAAAATTGCGGGTTTTAAAACCGGGCTATTGTTCGATCGGAGTACAATCCTATACGATCAAGTAGACGACCGAGAAAGTTTCGAAAGAACGGTGGTACATGATGGTCGAGCAAATAAGTGACCGAGGGAAACTCTGTTAATTTCCCGGAAAAAGTTTTAAAACGAAAAAGCTTCGTGACTCGAAAAACTGAAGCATTCGACGAAGGAACCGGTATAAAAATTTGTAAGAGAGAGCTTCACGATAAAAACATTGTTTTCGACGCGATGAATAATCCCCGGATATACTAATCACTGATAGGTATCAGTATCCGCTGTTAGCGTACTCGACTACCTGAATTCCGGACTGCCTAACGAATTGACCCGTACCAGAACGGGATCATCGGCGAAATCCGAATAGAGGCTCTTCGACCTCCTCCTCCGAAATGTTGCATACAGCATGATAACGAAAATGGACCGATTTTAGAGATTATTGGTAAAATCCGAGTTAACTGTTTGTAAGATTAATGGAATTGGAAAATCCGCTGGTTTTACATTCGTACGGTCGAACAGTACGACTATACGGATCTGCGGCGTGTCGGTGAATTGGAAGGGGGATAAACGGTTAACTCTATGGTTCCGATTTCACGGCGCGTTGTTGATTTTGGTGTTCGTCCGAAAAGTGAGGCGCGAAAAAGTTCGAGCGGTCGCCGCGCCCGCACAAAAGAACCACTTACCCGACCATTAACGGCTTCGGCGATGGAAAAACTCTTTTTAACTCGAGTGGATCCACCTAGACCGAGAGATGGCGTGATGACGGCGGAAGCCGCCCCGATATACCGTAAAACCGGGTAACTCCTAAACGCCGAACGAAGCCTCGTCGCTCGTCTACTTTCCGATGATCCGAATAGCGAGTAAACAAAAATGTCCGAATAGATGATCGTGGAAACGATGGGCGACTGCGCGACCGACGGGCTCGCGGAAAAATAAGAAAGTATAGGATGGAGACTTTCGCATTTATTCCGAGAAGGTTAATTAATTATGCAAATCGAGCTCGGACACGTTTTCTCATCGAACAGTCAGCGCCCGATAATGGACGGGTCGGGATATATTTTTCTCCTTTCTCCCTCCGTCCTCCGTTAATTATTCTTCGTCGCGAATGAATGAAGAGTCGTATTCTAACGTCGGTAGTCGGCTGATACATTTTTAATAAACGCTTACTCGATGATATCTTTCGTCCGTTGGATTTCTCGCCTCGATTTTCTTTCCTGTTCGCCTCCGAGACAATCGTCGTCGGTTGAACGAGTTAAGACAGTAGCCGAAACAACACCTGAAAAGGAAAAAAGACTCTTTCTCTCGAGAAAATTTCGAATAAATAAAACGAATCGCCGAACGTCAGTTGCACGAGTTTTTTGATCATTCAATCTCGAAATACGTCAACGGAGTTCGCTCGAAAGGGAAATGAGTTATCGAATTAGAATCGAAAAGGTACAGTTTTAATTTTATAATAAAACCGTACTGTAGGGGGGGGCGAGGTCCGTAGAATTTGCCGTTCACCGCGGAAACCCTCGATTTAAAATTTTATTCGGAAAATGTCTCACCTCTATGATCGCAACTGGAATGATGCTCGCAGAGATGAAATTTTTGGCAGAGAAGCTTTACGCCCAATTTTTCTTCGGCTTCATTTAATAGGCCGTATCCTAAGCCGAGACTATCGCCGCATTTATGGTAATTCGTCTGCGATAAGGCTCCTCCGGACGTCCGACGAGTCTACAAAATGGAAGTTTTCCGTGAAAAACATATGCGCGCGTCGTACGTACGATAAATAGAGAGAACGAAGAGCGAAGTCTGATCGAAAATGAGTTGACTCGAAATCGAAATTCGCCTTCTCGAGGCTTAATTTATTCGTCGCGCGGATTCGGAACTCGAACGTTGAAAACGGGCGGCGAGTGAATTGTCCGACGCCCTAATCGAGCAATTTGCGCAAAATATCTTCAACTTTACCATCGGAATGAACAACAAACCCCACCCGCTCCCCTCCTTATTTTTCACTCCATCTCCTCCTTAATTCGTTGGACGGAGATCGAGTACAGAATTATATTATTTTGGTCGCCCTCGGCGCCCGTTCGCTTAAAACATATAGCCCATTCTTCTCTTTACTCATAATCGACCGATTTTACGAGTAATTATGAGTAAAAAAAAGTGTTTAGGTGAACGCAAAATTAGAATTGGTAATTTTCAATAGTTGCAATTTTGCGGACGATAAAAACTGATCGAACGACGACAAATAATTTTAAATTGGTTGTTGATTATTTTCGACCGATGTTGATAAACTACAAAACACAAACTAAGAAAAATTAGATTTTGCGACGCTGCAAAAATAACTTAAAAGTTCGTTTATCGGCTGAGAAATGGAAATTTTCACCGATGAGTTTGAAATGCAAAATGGCTGCGAAAAACGAACTCTCGGCTCGGCTTAGAAATCGTTCGAATTCATTTTAATACGAACAGAAACTTCGTTAAAATTTATTTATCTTTTTTTCCAATTAAAAATTCCAATCAATTTCTATCCCTTTTCGAATAAAAATTCTTTTGAAAAAAACTACAGAAAAAAGTTTGATGGCAAACATTTCGCAAGTTTTGAAACTTTGCCAAACTTCGAGAGGCCCGAAGACTCGAGGTTATAAAAACCCAATTTAAAAAGAGCGCAAAGTTTTGCAACTTCGAAAGATGTTTCGAAAGATGTTTCGAAGTTGGCGAAATTTCTGCGCGAAACAACGCGAAACTAAATGTAAAAATTCAGTTTTCGAATAAGAATCGCCGCCGAGTGGTCGGTTCGGCGACCGCTCTCACAAAATCGTCGTAAAACAATTGAACTTAAAAAAAATTCACTTTTCGAATTTGAACCGGCGCCGAGCGGTCGCTCGCTCTCGCCCTTTCTCTCACCTAAGGGAAAAATTTTAAAAACGTCCAACCTTCGGACGTATGAAATTTTTTCGCACGATTTGTCATCTCGCGTATACGAATACAGTTTTCTCGAGAGCGATTTTCGCCCGACCCGAGTGAGTGAGAGAGAGAGAGAGAGAAGAAGGCGACGGTGGTCGAACGTGTTTACGAGTTCGACCCGAAAGCGCGTCAGGAATGCGGCGGCGAGAGTCGCAGTCGCAGTCGTGGTCATCGACTGGACAATGCGACGACTCCCCAGAAATTTTCGACGACGACGACGATGACCAACCTTCGACGGTCCGCCCTCGGGTTTCGTTTTTCGAACCGGCCTAAAACCCGGCGATGTCGATGACGACGCATCGACGACCGGCCCGTCGTCCGACTTTATTACAGTTACGTACTGTACGGTAATTTTTGTACGAGGACTGTAGAGAAAATTCTCGAAACGCCTTCTTCGTCGATCTGTCTTCCTTCCTCGCGACGCAATACGAAAAGACGACGCGATTCGTTCGGAAGAACGTTGTTTTGAATAATCGGAATTCTCGGAACGTTTCGCGGTACCATAAGGTGCGACGGCGAACAGTTTTAACGCTCGGACGCGCAACAATAGTAATTAAAGGTGATGCGGTCGTAAAATAATTTACGATCGCCGAGAACTTTTCGAAAGACAGACGCGCCAGTCGACTATTAGCTAGCACCCTTCCGAAAACTATAGAACCTGCTCATCTTCGACGGAAAACTCGCCGAAGGTATACGATCGATGTTCGGAGACGGAGACGCAGGTGTCGCGAATGCATCAAGGTTTCTTATTACACCAGCCCGTTTAGCTTTTTCAACGTTTTTAGTTTCTAGTTTCGTTAAAAAATAATAATTTATTATAAGAAGACGAACGAAAGAAAGTGTTCTCGAAACTCGAGATGCGCGCAAACTTTCGAAAAACTTTTTTTGCGTTATTCGACGCAAACAAAACTTTATACGAATATAGAAAAATGCTGGCTCGCCAGCATTTTCTCGGTGCGATAAAATTTCACGAAATATGACTGGACGTCCAAAAATAGGTAAAGAAGATTAAATATAGAAACGTTAATAGCTCCTCGGCTAGCGCCAATTTTTTGTTTTTCGGACGACCAAACGGGAGCAAATTACTCACCATGACTTTTTTTAGACAAATTCCAACTACAAAATTCACTAGGAAGTACTCGAAACAGGGTCCGACGCTTTCGACGTCTCGAAATAAAAGGAATGGTCCTCGCGCGAGGAACAGGTCCTACGAGGTGGTCGTCGGGGTATATAGGAAATTTTTAAACCGCGGCTTACCTACGGAAGGGCGACCACGGGCGACGGGCGTAACAATAGACGGCTAATCTCGACGATAAACTTCCCGCGGTGCCGACGAGGTAACGTTCGTTCGGACCGCCGAGGATATAGTCTCGGTACTGTACGCGTACTGTACGAAGAAATGACGCGTTCGAGAATCGTCCGGCGAAGAAAATTAGTTTTTTCACCGCCGAAGGTACCTCCCTCCCTTCCTTACGCCGAGAACACCTTAATAGGCGTAAAGTCGTCGATTTCAATGGCGCGACCCCTATCCGCAGCCCGTGAAACAAAAATCGCGTCTCGCCCGGTCTCGAACCGCGACCCGAATGAGAACAACTCGCGGGCGAAGACGTCGGCCACTCGTCAGTTGGTCATTTATCATCATCGTCCAGTTTCGGACACTGGCCGCACTCGACTGAGATGGACGGTCGGACTTCCGTCTACAGTTGATAGCCTCGGGACTTTTCTGCGAATGTCCAGCGTCAAATGCGTTAATGCGACACGACCACCTGTCGCCAACCTTTACGACATTTCACACAGGGTGCCTCCGATATAGCCCGCGGGCTAACAATAATATTATAGTCGATAAGATGAAATATAGTTTTGAACTATAGTTGCGGGAGATTGAGTGCTAGAAACAAAAAGGTACATCGACCCCTGGACAGTCTTTCCGGGCAAAAAAGCCTTGCGAGTTGAAAAACTCCTCTTACGAACCTCGGCGCCGAAACTCTACGAAATAATAATAAGAAAAACGAGTCCAAGGTTGAAACAAATTGAAAAATCGACCGACCGACCGACATGTCGATTGTCGAGAAACGAAACAATAATGAGTTGCGAATTTTTATTCATTTCGTCGCCCGAGGCGTTTTACGGACGGAAAGAGGAGAGAGAAAAATAGGAAAATTTTCGTCGAAAATCGAATTTCCGTACAACACTTCTTCTTTGCGACGAATTTTTGTTCGCCGAGTTACTTTTGTCGAAGGGGCGCAGTCCAAATATGAGAAAAGTTTTTCAAACTCGAGAGTTCACGGCGAAGTTTTTTTCTCGAATCATGAAACAAATTTGTGACCGATAACTCGAAACTGAAGCGTTCATTTTTGTTTATTTTCAACGAAAACGGGCTCGTTTTTCATGATGATGAGCTCGAAAATTATGAGCTTAAGACAAAAAGAATTATCATCTTACCAGGTTATCAGCAGAATTTGAAAACGATAAGCGATAAATATCACGATTTCGGCTGTCGACTGCACTCGAATGTTCTGCAAAACTGATGAATATCTTATTTAAGAAACAAAATTCTTATCACCGAGTTTGCTTAAGGGGGTGGATATTGATAACGGAACGGATGAAATAAGGGGCGAAAATTGATTCACGCTCGTAAAATTTATGTTTCAATGATTCAACTTATTCTCCGATATCAATTTTTCAATAATTCTTCTAATAATTGACGACTCGATTTTGAGTGAGAAATGAAATATATAAATTGCAGTTTATCAAACGAAATGTTACAAAAATGATAAATGAATTGACTTTTATCGTGCTACTTTTCAAAAGCACAGTGAAAAATGTATACCTGGAATTCGAACCACGAGCGTCGTTGATTCCCCTTTCGTTCGAAATTTTAACATTTGCAAAATTAGCCAGTGAGAAAAAGTGTAGCGGCTTACAGCTTTACGGGAGCCGCGAATACCTCGGACAGATTTTCAGAGTTCATGGTTTAGTTACGCGTTTGAGACTTCATTATTGTAACTCGGCACTAAATCCGTGTGGGATACTCATCCGAGCGAGTCGAAAACAAATATAAGACAAAATATAAGCAAACTATATTTATCGGCCCCGTCCAGGTGAATGGACAAACACGATTCACCTTCGGCAAACAGATCCGAGACTACTCGAGAAACTATAACGTTTCGTGAGAAAAGCGCAAAAAATGTGCAGCGAAACAATGAATATATTGCAAAAAACTAATTCAAACAAAAAAACAAGGCAATCGAAAGGAATATTTGTTGATTTTTTTGGGTTTAATTTCGTTTTACTCTACATTTTCTATTTCATATTAGGCGCTATTTCGATTATTTAAAAAAATATTTGATTCGCATGTTCATCGAAGCTCGCACGCCCTTTTATGACAGAAATTTGTAAAATTTCGCATTTCAAGATGGCGACTGTTGGTCATAACGGCGAAAATTCCGAGAAAAAAATGACCGTTGGAGAAATTTCGACGACGAAAAATGGCGCGACCGCGTTGCCGAAGTTGTTCGCGCGGACGGAAATAAATCTCGAAAATTGCTTGTTAAACGATGAAAAATTGAATAATCCGCCGTCGTTGGCCGACGGAATGCATTCGGATACGGAACGGGATTTACGATTTTTAGGCTGCGAATTAATTCAAACGGCGTCGATTCTATTGAAATTGCCTCAAGTGAGTCGAAAAAACGTTCATTTTCTCTAAAAGTATCGTCAGGAAACGTTCATTTTTCAAAAAAGACTTGCGTTTTTGCTCTTTTAGGTCGCTGCCGCAACAGGACAAATTCTGTTTCAACGATTTTACTATTCCAAATCTTTCGTTCGTTACGATTTCGAAGTATATCTACTTTTGTATTAATTTGTTATAAACATTTTTTTTGTAACTTTAATTGTTATTTTAGCAAACGGCTATGGCTTGCGTTTATTTGGCCAGTAAAATCGAAGAAGCCCCCAGGCGAATGAGAGACGTGATAAATGTTTTTCATCACATGCGACAATTGTACCGGTTGCGCGAGAGCAAATCGTCCAACGTTAATAAAAAGTAAGCGTTTGGAAAATTCTTTTTTACTTGTTAATGTTAATTTTACTAGTTTTATTTGTTTGTTTGTCAATTTTTAATAATTTATTTAGTGTGCGAGTTTTTCAAAAGATTTCAGCTTTTTTAAATCTATTTACCCCAAAAGTTAAGTTTAAAACCAAATCATTGTCTCGGAAGTTCACTAGCCGGGTTGCTTTAGTTCATTAATTGTGCTAAAGCAACCTGATTTCCGCCGGCTATAGTAGTACAATTATTTTTCCTATAAACCGATTTTATCCAACAGTTTTTTTGCTTTTTTTATGACATAAGTACAAATTCGTTTCGGTCGTGAAAAATAACTGGTCGTTTTCTTCTATAGCCGCCGTTCAAAATTGTTTCCTAATGGATTTTAATTGCGAGACGCACACACGGCTGGATATTATTTAAAATTATTACAGTATTCGTGCGGCGGATCACGAGAAAATCTTCTATTGTTCAGGTCGAGGTCCAAAAAAAAACAAACAAAATCATCCGTGGATTTAATTATACGGATCATTTTACTTTTATTGAAGAAATCGACTGGTTCGTTGGAAAATTGTAGTTGGATTTGGTTTGTATTTTGACAGTTTTTTTAAAATTTGACTCATACATTTGTAATTTCTTGTCTTAAAACTCGATTCCAACTACAGTTTTTCATCGGTCGAGTTGATTTTTCGCGACCTAAACGGATTTTGGTCGGTTTTACGTCGATTGATATCTAATTTTTTGTTTCGTTTAATTTCATAACTAATTATTAATTTACTTTTGTGCAATAGTTTTCGACTGAATGATGTTTAGGATGGCGCCCATGTTGATCGACCAAAAATACGTGGCCGTCAAGAATGACGTAATCAAAGCCGAAAGAAGAGTGCTCAAGGAGTTGGGATTTTGCGTTCACGTCAAACACCCTCATAAGGTAGGTAACTATAGTTGGTGAGAAACTATAGTTCGTTAATACTGGATAATAGTCACTAGCCGCTTGAAAAATTTTTGCTTTTTTACAGCTAATCGTATCGTATTTGAGGGCTTTGAGTGCCGAAAACGAAACTGCTTTGATTCAAAAATCTTGGTGAGTTATTTACAATTCAATTTTTAACTAGTTCATCCGACCACCGAGGTACCTGCGAATCGGAAAAAATTATCTTGTAAATTTTTACCACTCAGGTCGTCTTTTCTTTTGAACGGAACGGACGAAGTGTGTGGTTGAAAAATGGTCAGACGACCGGAAAAAGGTTGAGAATTATACATTCCGATTGCTAAAATCGAATCGAATTTCAATGATTGAAAAGTTTTTCGATTTTGTTTCAGATGATTTGTACATTAGACAACCGAAATTTTGCCATTTTTCATCTTTTTCCGGTTCCGTCGACACTCTAAACGGTACAAAAAAGTGAAACTTATTCGCTGTTGTTTATTTTTCGCAGGAATTACATGAACGACAGCCTGCGAACGGACATATTCCTGCGGTACGCGCCCGAGACGGTGGCGTGCGCGTGTATTTTTTTGGCTGCTCGAGTTTTGGACTACCCCCTGCCGTCGACCGACGCCGCCAAATGGTGGGAATTGTTCGACGCCGACGAATCGTCGATCATGGACGCGTGTAGAATATTTTTGAAGATGTACTGGCGAAAAAACAAGGCGAGTGTACCGACTGTAGTTTGTACGGAACTACGTTTTACGCGGAACTATAGTTGTTTTCTATTTTAGCCCAGTTGGACTCAACTCGAACATCATTGGACGCAGTTGAAAATCCGATTGCAAGCGGCGACGAAAAGTTTAACCGGCGTCGAAACGACGCCCAATCCTCACGGCGCCGGTCCGGCGTTGACGGAAAAGTTTTCGCCATCGCAATCGAGACAACGTACGAAATTGTTTTTCGTTTCTCTCGTCGTGTCGATACAGCTCATTCTACTAACTTTTTGAGTTTTAGCGAGCCCGAAAGCGGGAGATACGAGTAACAAAGCGAAACGAGACGAACAACATCCGAATGGTACTCGCGCACCGTCGCCGAAGCGTAACAGTCAAATGAGCACTGTTCAGGTAAAACTATCGGTTCGGTAAACTATATTCCTTACAGCAACTATGTGGCGACTATAGACGATGTCGTTGTTTTAGGGTCAGCCGAAACGTAAACGGCGCGGAAGCAGTTCGGCGGAAAGTCCTCGCAACTGCGACGTCAACGACGTGACGAATCGAAAGAATTATTTGCCTAAACGATATTCGGCTTCGTCGAACGCCGTTCGTCGTAGTCGCGAAGTTCGAAAAGATCGTTCGCGCGACGATAATCAAGTTCAACCGGTTCGATCGCAGTCGCGTTCGATTTCGCCGCAACCACGTAAAAAACAGCGAAAAGTAAACGAACTATAGTTGCGTATCTTAATTGTACAGTTGCCAACTATAGTTTGAAGTTTCGCCTCGCATAATCGCAGCGCGAGACACATCGTTTGTTTTTTTAGCGTAGTCGCAGTACGAGTCGCCTTCGAAGAGAGCAAGAAAAACGAGAACGAGAAGTTCGTCGAGCCATGGGAAAGAAATCATCGGCGCCGACGGCGAGATATCGCTGAGACTCGTAATAGAAACTTATGTTTCTATTTACCTTTGCGTTTTGTTTCATCAGGTGTTGTTTTGTTAATTTGCGTAACTTTTTCTGTTTCTGTTTCGTTTTGGTCGAAACGACATCGTTTTTTGGTCGTTTGTACGTTGAAAAATATTTCATTGAATTTAATGCGACGTCGTGCATCGATCGAATTAAAAACGCTTAAATTTAGCAACTTATCGTTTAAACCGGTCAATTTTTACTTTCGATACGTAAAAAAATATTTCGCGCATAAATCCAGCGGCTAGTTCCTCGAGAACTACGGAAAAAAAAGCAACAAAACTAACTGCGAAAAAATATGATTACATATAAAAACAAGAAAAAAATTTGGCATATATTATATAAAAAAAGAAGCAGCACTCGATCGATTACGATTTTCGTATTTAAACGTATTGAAACCTGAACGAGACGATTAAAAAGAAAACGAAACAAATTTCGTGCTCACGCGGGCGCGTCTTTGGGCGCCGCCGTGTATATTGTTTTTTCTTTGTAATAAATTTCTTCGTGTTCTTTATCGCAGATCAAGAGCAAGGCGGCGCCGAACGTGAACAACGCCGCTCCCCACGCCACGCCGTACTGTAAAAAAACGGGGTTACTGTAAGTAGCTGATCAGCAGGTACCGAGAGCTATCGGCGGCTAACTATAGTTGAGCGCGAACTATAGTAGAACTATCGTTACTTGGACAGTTAGAAAATTAGTTTAGCAGTTAAACTTACGCTCCAATCGAAATCCCACGACGGCAAACTTAAATTTTTCAATTCCAAATAAAAACAAACCGGAAAAATCACTAAACTTATTAATTCCAATAAAACTAAAAAAAAAACAAAATTCACAACTGGCACGAGAGAAGATATCTCGCAAAATCTTGCTTACCGGCTACTAGCGCCACGTACATGCCGACGCGATAAAATAAATATTTTCGATTGGCGTTATCCGTTCGAAGGCCGGCCGTCGTTAAGCCGGCCGAGAGTACGGTCAGCAGAGCGGCGATCACTAACAAGGCCGCGGTCGCTTGTATGTACGCTAAAAAAAACAAAAAAAACTGTCGAATAAATGAGAAAATAAAGTGGAAATTGTGAACGATAGTCGTACACGAACTATATCCTCTCGCCTCAACTATAGGCACGTGCAAAACTATAGTCTTACACGAACTATAGTCTAGCGAGAACTGTGTATAGGATGAAAATCTAGCGAACTCTAGTTCGTTGGCGAGCACATTTCCCATTGGAAGAATGCCAAATGCAAACAACTATAGACTCTCGAATCTGAACAGCTGTCGCTTTTGCAAACAAATTCGCTGTCGGACAAATGTCGATAAACATCTCGGAACAAAAACGACTCGATTTCAATTTCTTCGCTGATTTTCAGCGAACGATAACAAAAACGGCGCTACAGGCCTCGCGAAAAACAAATTTACGGTCCTCACCAACTGTATGAACGGGTTTGCATTTGCCCGGTTCCGGATGCGACGGCGGCAAAGGCGTCGGAGCGTTTTCGGCGGTACATTCTTCGAATAATCCCGTTCGAAATCCACCGGCTTTAAGCCACGTCGTCGTCGCCAAAGCAACGATAATTAAAATCGTGGCAACGATTAAACATAACAAGGCGCAAACCTTTTAAAAAAACACGAAATAAATGTTTAAAAAACAAAAAATACGAACGAAAACTAAAAAATATGAACGAGAAACAATAAATAATGTCGAAAAACAATACTTTTAATGGTCTAACGACCGTAACGGTCTCTATAGTCGTTTTTGGAGCCGTCATGGCCGCCGAAAATGAATGAATTCGTTAAATGCACGTTTCGGATAAAATTCTGACGTGATTCATGCGCGAAAATCGCAAAAAGTAAGCGTTTTTAGAACGAATCAACTAAAAAGAAGAGGCGTATGGACGGGTCGCGCCTCAACGGACAGACTGACGAACGTAGTTGTTTCGACGTAATAATCATCCAACTTGATCATCAAAAACATTCCTATAGTTGTTTCAGAACTGTGACTGCGATAAAAGTACAGTGGTCGGAAAGTAAAAATGAACAATAACAACTCGTATTCAGATATTGACTTTTAAGTGCGCCATGATAATACAGGCTGATGATTTCCTGCATCTACCTGAATCCAAGTTCTTCCTCAAAAATTAATCTCGGAATTCGGATTGTAAATCTCAGTGTTAGGATTACTGTACTTTTATTGCGGATGTAGTTATGAAATGACTTTAGACTTTTCACTTTTGCGGCTTCAACAACAGTACATTAATCCTAAAGTAGAAATTTACAATCAGTATGCAGTGGTTGATTTTCGATTTAGGTGGTATAATATTGCTGCTTAAAAATAAATCAGTATTTGAATCTGAATACGGATAGTAAATTGTAAATTAAGTACTTCTCAACTTCCACATATCCATAGCCACTGTATAGTCGTTTCACAACTATGACGTGAATAAAAAAGTTAAAATGTGTACAATCCGTATTCAGATATTGATTTTTGGAAAGGTCTGCTTTACAGATATACACAATCATTGACTATCTCTTTACTATTTGAATAAATAACGATATCAAAACAAAAATTAATAACAGGCTGAATGATTGAAGTTCGGCACAGATTGGATCAATTGAAATGATTTGCGTAACTTTTCCATGTATTTTACTAAACTGGCAGGTCTTTTCGCATCTAAATCAATTAAATTGATTTTAAATGCGAATGTTCCGAAATCAGTCTCCGCTTGTTCCATATTGTGGATGAGCTCTATGTCGCTGTCGACACGCTTGCAAAATGAAATCATGACTGAACAATCTTTCACAGTTGCAGCGATTAAGCAATTCTAAAACATAAAACAGAAAATTCATCATCACACTATACTCCTCATTTTAGTTTTAGTTGTCTAATTTTTGTACTCGAAGTAAATCTCGCTCGTTATCAGAATCGTAAACACCCTCATCAAAAATCCTATATCGTTGGCTAACAGGATTAATATCGTATACGTTTGAAATCTTAGAAGCTAACTCGGCCGCCCGAAAAGGTCCACAGGTATCCAGTTTTTGAACTTTTAACAATTGGCCGAGTACACTATTTACTGGTAAGACTTCAGATACAGCCATCGATTTATCTCGGGTAAATAACAGCACTTTAATAAACAAGTCAATGAAATCATCGATGGAATCGAACATAAGACAGTTCGCCAAATCATTCTCAGCCATCATTGTTTCTTTCGAAAAAATGCGAATTCCGTTTTTATAAATTTTCAAATTATTATGGGGATTTCTAATTAACGCTCGAAGTGCTGTTTCCATTTTCGAGTGATCACCGGAAAATAACTGCAACGGACAATAATCGTACATCGTAGCGTATTTTTTCTCGACTGAACATTTTAGAATATTAAGAAGGCAGTTCGTGCAAAAAGGTTTAAATTCTTCTAAACCAGAAATATGACCTTGCTTGGGTTTTAGTTCGACGCAAAAAACATCTCCGTGATCAATGAATAATGATTGATTCGCAAAGTCGGGCATTTCTAAAACGGAAATTCTTTCGAAACGAGAAATTAAATTCAACTTCTCTCGTAAATCCGGCAAATCTTCGGCGATTTTTTTGAGGGAATTCAACTGGATATCCAATAATTTTATCTCATCCAAGATATTTATTCGAAACAAAGGAGCAATGGTGAATTTCAAATAATTATAATTCGGCAAAATTTGTCGAAACGCAAAACTGACGCTTTCCAGGCTTTCGTCGACGGGAAATCGAAATCGCCAAACGAATTTTTTGCCATTTCCGTTTTCAAATCCAACGACGAAATTCGTTAATCCAGCTCCCCGAAAATAAAATCTCAGCGGTTCCACCATTTCGTAGAACAGGGTTATATGTAGATATATTCCAGTCAAGCGCGATCGCAAATTTATGCTGCTTTGCCATAAGCGTAACAAAACCTAATTTAAAATTTAAATCGAAAAGATGACTAATGTAGAGACATTTTTAATTTAAAAAAACATTTAACAAAAAACAACAAGCAAACTAATAACAAAATAGTGTCAAGGTAAAACAAAAACAGCCTTTATTTCGTAAGCTTCTTCGTTGTTTTCGAGTTCGTCGTTAATGAACAACATAATTTCGGTAACTTGCGGACTAACGTTCGTAAAAAATCGCAGTGCGATGACGCCAGATGCTCCAGGTTGCAAAACGAGGACTGGATCTTTGACTACCATTAAATCTTCTCGGCTCGACGTCGCTGTGAAAGTTCTCGTAACGCTGTATTTGTTAACGAAAGATAATTTCTGAAAAAAACAACAATGCATTCTTTCATTCTTCAACTAATTATAACAATTATTTAACTATTTACGTATACTTTATTAATTGTTTTATTGTGACCAATCGGAATGGTCACTTGATAACTGTTCGTAACGTTTGGATGTCTTATCACTGCATAGATAAGCCACGATTTGATAAGCTCTCGAAGCTCCACATCAACAGCAGTTATCTGTAAGGTGCGCTCTCCTGATATAGAAATTTTTGTAAATTTCATCCACAATGACGAATAAAACTACAAAGAAAACCTGTAAACATCGGCTTGAATTGTCCTTGCACTTCGACAACTCCTCCGGGTTGTAAAATGAACGGTTCTCGAGGTAATAGCATTAATTCGCGAGGTGACGAAGAAAAACATTGAATCACTCGATCAGCTTGACCACCTCTGAACGAAAAAAAGATATACCGTACAATAATAACAATACAATAGTACGAATCAAGCATCAACTATTACTTGATCACTAAAGAAAACTTAGTTCGGTGGCCCTGCACTGTCGTCAGGTCGATTTTTTGCAAAGCGTGCAAATAAAATTGCCAAACTTGAACGGGTTTGGATAAAAAGGTGTCAACGTAGAGCATGATGCTGAAAGTTTTGACGTGAGGACTGTTTCCGCACGGAGCCTGAAAAAAAATGGATAAATTATTCGAAACATTATTCGGATTCTCGATTGTACTTTTATGTAGATATCTTGAACTCCGCCCAAATTCGATGGTTCCTTAATTTCGCAAAATACAGCCGGATCGGTGCAATAAATTGCGACAATTCCGCGCGAACCCAGCCCTAAAAGGGAATAAATTAGGCTAAAAGGGATTCTGAGGGGGGCAATGCAAAGGCGACTCGCCAGTCATTGTTTCGAAAGGAGAGGTCAACTCGTT
>JAQGBA010001106.1:0-18701 GCA_034698125.1 Prionchulus punctatus | reverse complement strand
GTTTAAACTTCAAATGCGTTTTTCTCGAAAATAGAAAAAGTGGATTTAGAACCTTTTGCCTTGGTACCGACGAAATGTAAATGTCATCATTATTTTTTCAACTTTGTTGAAGGACACATTACTATAATATACAATAGATAATTTTCAAAAAAATCAAGTGTTCACATTTGTTTCAATTGCCATTTTGCTTGCTATTTCAGGCGTTTCAACAATCTCTTCGCAAATAAATTTTTAAAAAACTATTTATCAGCGATCGCTGAGAGAGCAACAGATCAACTGACCAATTGATCTATAGTAGTAAAACGAACGAAAATGTTTGCTGCATAACGTCTGTATTTTCATTTTTTACAGCAGAAGTTAATTCCCGAAACGATTTAACTATTCTACAGTTGTAATATCGTCAATGTCGTTTTTCATCATTATTTCTACAAGTCGCGTTGCAATTCATGACTTCTTACTGCGCTGTTAAGTCTTTGAAAGTCGAGCAGAGCCGACCTTTTTAGTTGTCGAGCTAACAACCATTGCCGACGTAGGTCAACACTAAAAAAGCAAACTTATTGACTCATGATGTTAACGAATTGTTTTCGATTCCTCAAATACCTTTGCGAAAACATGTGAAGTACTTCCTCCATGTAATCCTTGCCACTTCCTTTCGTCCATCAAACCTTCAAAGAAAAATACCTACTTATTTTTAATTAATTGTGACAAAAGCTTGTGCTTGTGATTAAAGTGATGAAATGAATGAAAATGATTGACTTGAATCCTTGGCTTTCAACTTTTTTAATTGATCATCAATCATATCATCTGAAAATGTGGCTTTTCTCCAAGAATCACAATCGAGATATTCTGAATCCTGTTGAAACGCCTCAATTGAATTAATGGAATTAGTTAAAACCTGAGCCCGTGGACCAATTTACAGCATTGGAATTTGAAGTTTAATGGGGGGGGGAGTCTTGATATCGTTTTGAATTTAGTTGTAAAAATATGCGCGCTGTAGCAGTTTTACAAGGCAAAAATTGACAGAAAGTTAACAATAAATTTGCGCAAATTGTGTTGATGATAAATTGCAAAAATCATAATTGAACATGAAGCCAAATACGAATTATTACAAAAATGGGCGAAAGCGAGCAACTTTATTACAATTAGACAGTGCAAAATATTAGGATAAATCAAAAAGATCTTTGACTTTTGTGTCTTTCTACTCATCGAACTCGGCTTGGGTGCCAGGCTCCGATGCATGGACCCTTGCGACGACTCATGGTATTTGTGCAGCAATTTTTGGTCCCAAATTGACTCACTTAACTTGATTGACCCCATGATTTTTGGTGACGCCGATGAAATCGATCATCTCGATCACCTCATGGATAGTTATTCAATCAATATCAGCGAAAACGACAAATCGGTTCAATGCAATATTTATCATCAATGATACAATAATAATCCGAAGCACTCATCACTTAAAAAGTTTCACAACAGCCGATCTCACGTTGATGTCGCAAATCAGATACATGATCGGACTGACCGTTGTGTTTAAGATGTCCAGCATGGCCATGACGAACGAAGTGAAGTTTTCGTTTATGTAATCCACGTTCAAAATATTGAAAGACGAATACAAAAGTAGCATGAAGTTAATGATGAAAAATTCCTTTACTAATTTCAACTCGCGTTTCTTCTTCGCAATTTCGCCCAACGAGTATACTTGACTCTGATGCTGTTTTTTTATCACAATCCAAGTGATAACGTTGAGTAAGCCGGAAAAAATGGCAATGGTTGCGTACAGTCCAACGTCCAAATACATTGCAAACCATGCAAAATTTTCATCAAGGCAAACCATGCCCCACGATGTGTCTTTGTAAGAATATTGCCAATTGCAAGTAAACAAAGCGTCCACTAAAACGAGCAAGGTTGACAAAATATAAATCCCAAAAATCACTACAATGGATCTTTTTTTGTTACCGATCGAATTGTGATACTGTTGGTATGTAGACGAAGAATACTTCAACCGATTGATCGCGATCACAAAAACATGCAAAATTTGAGCTTGGCTAACGACAGTTACGATCTTTCCTACAATATTTTCGAGAATCGAGTTGAACCTAACGTGAAGTATCAAACATAGCGCGCAGTAGGCGAACGGGATTATTAGACTTATCATATCCGGTACGCCAGCCGATATCACCAACAAGTAAAAAGCGCTCTTGAACTGTTTGTAATTGAGGCAAATCACCAACCATACAGTCAAATAGAATATGAAGCTAGCGCTTGAAACAATACCGATTGCAATGGCGAGGCATGTCGAAAATAATGTGGAATTATTTGGAGACGATGTACTGTAGCTGGAACTATTCATGGCTGGTTGATAATTTGTTAGCGGTGAAGGTAATCCGCACGTTTTCCAGAAATGAATGGCTGTTATTCGAAACAAACTAATGTAGAAATTTGTCTCATTTGCTAATTAGCAAGCTATGCTTGTGAGTTATCAAACTGAAATAACGAAAGGTTCAGAATTGGCTATTGTATAAAATAAAAATTGTGCGCTTTTTTTAGTTTTACGGAGAGGTTACATATAATTTGAAAATGTTTCATATTTGTTCATATTCATATTTTTATATCCCCCCTCCATGGGAGGGACCCAGGGAAAAAGGGAACGTTACCATTAGAACATCGTACAAGCTTGTTGATTAGTTAATCGGACGTAATCACCCGATTTGCCGAAGTAATAATCGACCAATTTCAATGTAAATCAGCCATTTCGCAAATAAGTCAATTGATTTCACAAGTAAATCGATCGATTTTACAATCAGTCAAATGTGTTAAAAAGTAGATCAATTGATTTCACAAGTTCAATCGACCGATTTCACAAGTAAATCGACTGAATTGACAAGTAGATTGAATGATTTCGCAAGTAAATTGAATGATTTCACAAACAAATCAAACGATTTCGCTTGTATCAAGCGATTTCCTTCTGTATAGCTTAACCGATTTTTCACACGAATATCTCGTAAGAAAAGCAACTGCTGCTAGAAGTACAAGGATTTTGCAACTATAATCGATTCCTCAACTACATCAACGAATTTCCCCAGTAGAGACAAATCATTGATTATACAAGTGAATATCCAACCGATTCCAAAACTAAATCAACAAATTTCACATATAAATCAATAAGACTTCGCAGTCGATACACAGAAAAATCAGCAGACTTTACAAATAAATCGAAGATTTATAATCTATTTTATCAGCGCTCAACGAAAGATGAACAGTTCAACGGCGATCGCTTTAACCGTAAATATTAAAACAGAGAAAATGTTAAAATCAGCTCTATTATGTCCATATTTTAATTTTTTACAGCGACAGAAGTTAATTACAGCACTCGATTTCGCTATTCTACAGTTGTAACATCGTCAATATCGTTTTTCCTCATTTCTTCTACAAGCCGCTTGCGTTCCTCGGCTTGTTTCATCCTAGTCAAAATAAGACTTTCGAAATCGTCGTGTGAAGTCAGCAACGTTGGCGCTGTTGCCGCTGAAGGGTGATTTCGCGTAGTTGCGGAAATCGGCGATTGATTTCGACCAGAAACTGAAGGAGCCACAACCCAGGACGCTTCCAGTGGACAATCTTGCCTGCCTTTTTCTCGTTCAACAGCCAATCGCTGAAAAGGAAAATCAATCAAGAATTTTTTACGATTTACAATTAAGGTTGCAACTTATGACTTCTTACAGCGCCGTTCATGTCAGCGAATTCGATCAGAGCCGATCCTTTTTTAGTTTTCGAGCTAACGACCAATGCCGACACTGTCCCATACTAAAAGAAACAAATTTATTGCCTTGCTAATGATGTTAATGGACTGTTTTTGATTTCGCAAATACTCTTGTAAAAACTTGGCGAAGTTCTTCGTCCGTGTAATCTCTGCCACTTCCTTTCGTCCATCGAACCTTCAAATAGAAAGCTAATTATTTTTAATAAATTCTGATAAAAAGCCAATCTCACTTTAATCCTTGGGCTTTCAACTTTTTTAATTGGATCAGCAGAAAATGTGGCTTGATTGCCGCTTTTTTTCAGCAACTCTTCATGTACTCGCCGATCGAGTTCCTCTTTCTCTTTGGACAACAATTTCGAACCTTCCTTCCGAAGTCGCTCAATCTTAAGTAACAGCAAGTGAGAAAATATGTTTGTAAAAATCATGTTTCAAGTAAATTTAGAGAACGAACAAACCAAATGGATACCTCGGCTTCCAAGTTCTGCGACGCTTTGACTTCATCTTCTTTTTCGAAGTTAGAACTTTGTTCTCGAATTTCCAATTCTAAAACAAAAATTAAATCAATATTTGCAGCGATCGCGTTGATTATTTGATTTCGAAAATAGCAACCTTCTTTTAACTTTCTTCTTTTTTCGTCCAAATGTTTCGTTCTGACTTTCGCAGCTTTTTGCGCTTTCTTCAGTCGATCCAAAGCTGATTTGGCTGCAGCGTCGGTCAGAATTTCGAAAGCTTTTTGTATTTTTAAAAACATTTCATTCGCTGAAAAACAAATATCGCCACTCAACAAGCTGAAAAAATGAACGAAAAGTTAGTAAATTTGCTGTACCAAGTTCGAGCCGATGTGGGTTTTTGTCCGGATGCCATTTTAAAGCCATCTTGCGAAATCCGGAAACGACTTCTTTGTCGCTGCAATCTTCGTTGACTTCCAACATTTCGTACGGATCGAAATTTAATTTATCACTCATCTTTTAAATTATCTGAAATTATGCAAATATCAAAAGCAGTCGATTCCGTTTATTGACACTGCTAGGAAATCAATTGACTTTGCAAGTAATACAATTGATTTTGCAAGTAAGGCAAAAGCTTTTGCAAGTAAGGCAAAAGCTTTTGCAAGTAAGGCAAAAGCTTTTGCAAGTATATCAATTATTCGCAAGTAAAAAGTAAATCGAAATAGATTTCCTGAAGTACATAGATCAAACTGATTTTAGTGAATCAATTGACTTTGCAAGTATATCGATTGACTTTTACAAGTAAAACAATTGAAATTGCAAGTAAATCAATGGCCTTTGCAAATAAATCAATACTTTTAGATCAAATTGATTTCGCAAGTAAATCAATTGAATTCACAAGTAGTCAACTGATCTTGCAATCAAATAAGGTATACAGGTCAATCATTAGATTCCACTATAAACAGCGTCAGGAGCAGCATTTCAAAAATGTAGTCATAATTCGCTGACCGCATGTTAACTCAATCGCCGCGCTGTAATTTTTGATCTTTTCCATTACTTCGCAGCACATCAACTACAAACAACGCGTGAGTAATTCAAACAAATTTATTCATCAACAACAAATGTTCCATATACAAGAACACAAAAGAAATTTCGGAACAACAGTTTTATCAGCTCGTTTAAGCCTTTTCCGTTTCTGGAACTAAATCTTTCTTCAATTTTCCCTAAACGAACAAAAAACATGCTTTAAAACTTGCAAAAGCATACAATTTCACATTAAACTCGTTACCATAAAGGCAACTTTCTCAGCGTGCGTCTGGAATCTACCGTGACCGAATTTGCTGCTCGTATCGATGAATTTCAAATCGATTTGTTCCATAGCCGCTCGCTTGGTATGAGTCAACAACGATTTTCTCAACGTGATCACTCGTTTCTTCGGCCCGATGCAACATCCCTTGATCATGACGAAATCTTGATTGATGACGCCGTAGTGCGGGAAACCGCCCTGCAAAAACAAATATTTTGCTCTCAAATGAATCAAAACTTGCGAAAAAGTAGAAAATCAATAAACATTATATTCCTCAGTAGGAAGGCAACATATTCGTCGTCAAAGAATTTCAGAGTAATTCTGATAGTCAATCATCATTAAAAAAGTAGTCAAGGAGAGGAGAACTATAGTTGCTGAACGACTACAGTTCCAGTAAAATGGCTAGCTAACAACTGCGAAAAACAAAATAAGTCACTAACCATCGGCGTGATCATCTTTTCGGTCAAGTCCATTTCGGTCGAACCGTTCTTCTTGTCGCCCTGCTTGCCGATACGATAGATCTTCTTGTTGATTTCCGTCCGATGATGGTAACCCTTTTGACCGGCGCGGGGTACCGTGAATCGGACTCGGCTCGGATGCCACGCGCCGATGCAAGCGACCTTCCGAAGACCTTTGTGAGTCTTGCGTTGCAACTTTTTCGTACCCCATCGACTCGTCACGCCCTTGACTCCGTGACCTTTGGTGACGCCGATGCAATCGATCATCTCGTCTTTGGTGAATAACTGATCAATCGAAATCTGCAAACGAAAATTCAGTCGAATTAAAACGAATAATCGAGCTGTTGTGCTTTCTTACAGATTTTTCGAGATGTTCTTTCGCCCAATTGACTTTATCTTCTATGGTACCGCCGTTCAATTGGATTTCCATGATGTGCGCTTTCTTCTGACGATGACGCATCAACTTCATCTGAAAATAGCACAGTACAAACGTTTAGACGACGGATTTTTTGCTTTCGTAGTAGTTTTTCGCGAAAAAAATATATAAGAAATTCAGTAGAATTGCAATAAGTTTGTCGTCAACAAAGATCAGAGTAATTCTAATTCATCATAAAAAAGGTGGCTACAGGAAAAAATTCGGGAACTATATTTGCAAGATTCATTAACTACAAAATAAAATTCGTGTACTGACTAACCTGCGTATGTGCCAAAACTCGAATGGTCGTGCAGTATTTTTTCATTTTAGTTAAATCGCGTTCGATCGCCTTTATGCCTTCGGCCTCTTGCCATTTTTTGGCCGATTTCGTGAAAGCCTTCTTTTTGGCTTTGTACCTTTAGACGTAAACAAAACAAAAAAATACCCTCGTACCTTTTTTTCAATGAGACAATGAAAAAAAGGCATTGGAAGGCTCGCGCTCAATTCGCGCAAAGTAAATTGCTATGCGACCACCTTTGGAATTAAAAATACAAGATAACGAGTTGGGCAAACAAAAAAGCGCAACGGCTAGCGACTTTTCGTACCAATTTTTGTAGAATCGACGTCGCGCGTCCTCGGATATATGTTCGGCCCAAACCGTTTTGAACGAACGAATTCCGTGAGGCGTATCGATGTAGCCGGTGATTCCTAGAGGTAAAAAATTATGAAATCAGAACATAGCCGGAAATACCAAAGTCAGGCGAGAAAAAGTGTCGCTCTCAGAGGTTAAAGAGGAACAGGAAGTGTTCATCGACATGTATTCTTAAGCCGGGGACATTCCAATCATCATATCAAGTGAAAAATTAAGTTTCGTTTAAAACAAAAAAAACTTACCGACAACCATCATCGGCGGTGTTTCGATCATCGTTACGGGTTCGACGACTTCCTTTTTGTTTACCTCTATAAAATAAACGAGAAAAATGCAAGAAACCACATATTTTACGAAAAATTAGCTAGTTAACGGGCAAAAAGTCGAGAAATGACGCATTTAGAGCTGAATTATCACGTTAACAAGCAATAAGTTTAAACTATGCTTACTCGAGCCGGGTTTATCGACTTCGCGGACGATGTGGGTCATGCCGGCTTTGTAGCCGATGAACGCCGTCATGTGAACGGGCTTCGACGGATCGTCCTTGGGGAACGCCTTGACTTTACCGCGATGGCGAGCCGATCGTTTTCGCGGGTAGAACCCCATGGAACCGTGCCTCGGGCGAGAAAATTTACTGTGCGACTGAAAAAAACATACAATAATTAAACATTTTTCAAGTAATAGCAAAAAAAAATAATTTTTACCATTTAGAAACCTAAATAAATGTCTAATTTTAAAAGAAACGTTTTCCGACAGAAATTTTGCTTCGACTGCACGAAATCTTGCGTCGGCCGACGTTTTACTGGTTGCCACGTCGTAAAATCGAAAACTGAACAAAATTCAGGGTCCTTATGTTAATATGCGGCAAATTTAGGCAACTTATAACAAATCGACATAACGGTCGCAGAAAAACGAAGGCTTAAACCCGGAGACAAATAGAAATTTGTTTGTCTCGTAACGAATAGCGTATTTGCAACAGATTTACCGCGCAATTAAATTTTGGATATTTTACATCACCGTTGATTACGAAAGATTAATTTCTCAAGGAAAGGGAAGAGTTATTTCACTTGGGTTTTCAAATACATTAATACATTTGCCAAGTTGATCGATCGGTTTCACAAAAAACACAATCGATTTCACATTAGTAAATCAATCGATTTTGCAGAATGCAATATTTCTAACAAGTAAATTCAATGATTTCACACTTAGATCGCTCGATTACATGGGTAAATCAGCAGATTAATAGATTGCACAAGTAAATTAAATGATTTTGCGAATAAAACAATCGATGCCATGAGTAAATCAGCCGTTTTTCATAAGCAAATCAACAGATTTAACTAATAAATCTATTGATTTTACTATAAAATCAAAAGATTTCACAATAAAATCATCGTTTTCATAATCGATTCCATTTCTCAAGGAAATCAATATTGATTTAAAAGTAAATCAATCTGTTCCATGAGTAAATCAGCAGATTTAACTGGTAATCAATTGATTCCATGAATAAATTTACCGATTTCATAAGTAAAGCGAAAGATATCACATGTAAACAACTGATTTCACGAGTAAATGAATCAACACCAAATCAGTCGTTTTCGCAAGTGAATCAAGAGATTTTATCTCATACACCTATTTATTTTGCAAGTAAATCAATTGATTTTACAAGTAAATCAATTGACTTTGCAAGCAAATCATTTGACTTTATTGACAATTGACAACTTATCTTTATCTTTGTTTTACATCGACTGCATCATGTTTATTTCTATCATATGATTTGTAATGGCATTTTCCACCATCGCAATTTTCTGATGTTATTATATCCGGCTACAATAGCGATTTCACAGGTTTTACTATGAACATTTTCCATAAAAAAGTACGCGATATTTGTTTGGTCGACTTGTTTTCTGTATCACGCCACGCAGTGTCTGTGTTCGACTGTCTCATGCCAATTACCATGTGCCAATGGAGTTTAAATCCGCCATCAATCTTCTAACCGGAATCGGGTCTGAAGACGAAATTTTTATATAACGAAAACTTTCGTATTGCAAAAATTACCAAACGAGACATTTTTAAAACGAACGAACGAACGGCGGAAGGTGTTTTCCTGACAGGTATCTAAAACTGTAAACATGCGTCAATATTTTTCTCGTATTCTTTTTTGCGGAATTCTGTTCTCCGCTCCACTGTCTATTTTATCAACTGATTGCGATGGCGGACTGAAAGATGGTTGCAAGCGCTGCAAAGGTGACGGTTACGAAGGTTGTCGGTATGGTACTGTACAGCCAGTGTTTCAGTGCGGCACCGGTATGACTTGCATTAAGAGCGGCGACGGTTGTGCTGTCCAGTGTATCCACGGAACTTCGGCTCAAGTACCCAGCGCTGTGCAAAGTCCTGCGAATGCACCAGTATCGGCGCCGAAATCGAGCGCTCTGGCACCATCGGCTGTTGCGCCAGGAAGCTGTTCCACCGGCAATAAAGGCGAGATGGTACCCGACGGTTGCGGTTACTGCATGGGCAAGAGCTTGCACATGAAGTGCGCCAGCGGTCAGTGGCAAAGTCCGAAATCGTGCAGCACCGGCGAAGTTTGCAAAGGTGGACTTAGTCAAAATAATAAAGTGTCGTGCGATGGAAGATGCGAAAAGGCTTGAAAAATAAGCGCAGTTTTTACAGACTTTCAATGCTTGTTATCAATGTAAATTCGAGTGTAATTCCTGTTGATTTCTGCTGTTCGTTCTTGAAATTTATTTTCATCAATTTTATTTCAAAGATTAAACTTAGCTTGTTATTCTACTGTCTGAACAGTTTTGTTACTTTTCAAACAGATGATGGATTGTTTAATGTTTCATTTCAGTTTGAAATGGTCCCTAGATGCAGATTGACTTGCTAGATCGCTGCTGAATGATGAATCGGAATTCGATGTCCACCCACAACAACGAAAAACAACTTCTTGCACACGGAAATCAAGATTTTTCAGTTGACACAATCTACTGCAAGCTGAATCCTTTCTTGACTTATTCATTATTGTCAGCCTTTTATTTGATGGAATGATGTCTTTTTATGTTTCTTGCCTGTTAATTTGTATTTTCTATTTCGTTCCTTCGCAAGCTCTTTGGAAAGATTGCAAGGATTTGCAAGACGGTTGTCAGCGCTGCGAAGGGGACGGATTTGTATTTTGTAACAAGGGAGAGCTGCAAGATGTTGTCAGTTGCGGAACCAATCGAAATTGCCAGCCTTCTTCAAATCCCTGCTTCATTCGATGCACAATGAACGATGGTAGTGAAATCAACGAAATTTCATCTCGACTAAAAGATGATCCAGGCAATAAACCTTGCATGCAAGGCAAAGTCAAAGTGCAAAATCGCTGTAAGTTTTGCGTTACTGGAAGTTTAATGGTGAAATGCTCCAACGGGAATTTCGAAGATCCGAAAACTTGTTCCCATGGTCAAAGATGTAAACAATTTCCAAATGCGCTTGGCAACGAGTGCGACGCACATTGTGCTTAATTATAACCAAAAAGTTGCTGATTGTAACAACTTATATATGTAGGCTTCCTGAGAATTGCAACGTTGTTCATTAAAACAAAATTCTATTGTATGAATACTCGCCGTATTCAATTTTTTGAAAATTGAAAACGATTAAATGCAAGTAAAGATCCAATAAATCTTTCAGGTTGTATCAACTTTAAATACAATATTCAGTGCAGAACTGCGCTGAAAGCTTTTAGCTTTTAAAGGCAGCAACACGTCTTTTTTCCGACAGAGGTGTATTTTCTGTGATACTGACAAATCAAATTCGAAGGTTTGGTTTGATGGTTAAGTGAGTTCATTGTTGCAATCATTTCAAATCTAGTAACGACGACCAAGAACACTATTTTGCATAGGCGAATGTAAATTAGTTACCAATATCCATCTTTCTGGCGCTTACATCCATCATATAACCGATTAACGTGGGCTCACAAACAATTCAAGCAGCGATGCACGTTGTCGAAACAAAAATTTTCAATCATTTGAGACTGTATATTTTATAAATGCAACCTTTAAAGATACTTATGTATGCATTAAAAAACCATTATTTTAATATTGCAAAAAAGCCATAACAGAAACATTAAGTAGTGAAACATTCAATCGGTTTATAACAAGACGTTGCCACAATTTTTTTCATCAAATCACAATTTTTTTTCGCAAATGATTACCATTGATCAGTTCCTTCTATTTTATTAAAAGTTGATACAATAAAATGCAAGTCAAGATCAAATTGGTCTTTCAGTTTGTATCGATCAGCATTAACTAGGGACAGGGCTTTCAGACTCGAGCCCTCCCCAAACCTGATGAAGGTGCTCAAAAAACCATGATACCCAACCTTGGAAAAACGTGAGAATTTCAGCACATTTCAATTTGAACTTAGGCAAGTTGTATTTCTCTGCCGCATCCAAGCATTGGACAGCAATTTCACTGAATTCGACCATTTCAATCATGTAAATTCGATATTTTTTTGAACAACAGCAACTTCCAGTTGTTTTGTACACCGCTAGGGTTCAAAGTTGCAAAGTTTTGCTCAGAGGCTGCTTTCTTGAAAGGTTGCTGTCAGAATCTTTTTGAATTGATCATTTTAACATCAAAATGCATTGGGTCAACTACCAAAATGAGTTTCATCTTTGGTATTCTCTTCGTCTTAGCTAGTTTACAAGAAAGCTCCAACGTATGTAAGCCCCACATTTTAAGTGCAAAATACCAGCCAGAGTTTTTTCAAAGACAGTTTATTTATTGTTTACCTTTTTTCAGAGAAGCGAAATAGGTAAATTCGCCAATTTCATCAATAGAAACTTCCAATGCATCAAAAGAACCCACTGGAATTCCGCTCAACCTGGACGTAAAAAGCCGCAAGTTTTAGCGCGTTTTTAGTTTTAGTTTTAGCATTAAACAGCCCAATAGTCGGCAAGAGAACCTATCGACGTTCATCAGGCAAAAGGCGGTAACTGCAAAAATTGCATTTTGAGAAAATCGAGGTCAAAGTTTTGAACCTTCCTTTTGAAGTTTCAAACTTCTAAATTTCAAACGTTTACTGTACAATAAATATCCATTCCCCAGTTGTCTCCTTTTTCCAGAACATAGCCAGAAGTGCCTTTTATTTGATCATGCAGTTAACTCATTTTGTGATTTTTTGCAGTTAACACCTTTTGCCTGATGAACGTCGCTAAGATCATCACCGTCAGTTCAATATACTGCATGGTTTAAACGCTGACCATGGTACCCGTTGTGTATGCCATTTTTCAGACTTGACGCGGGAAATACAAGCCAGTCTTTCTGAATGCAGGTTGACTTTATCACCACGAGGATTCTGGCCTGCTCTTCTTTCCCTCTTCTGACTTTGCCCACCGGGCTAACATATGCTAACATAGAACGCACCACAGCCTTTCCCGATGCAGGCTAGCTATGTTCCCACCGAGACATCGTCCGAGGTCTGCTCTTCTTCCTGTCTTGCCAAACCTATTCCCAGCAAGACTAACAGAGTCACGTTTGATAATACAGAAAATTAGATCCAGTAGCAAGTAGCGTTGGGATAAGTACTTAAAAAAAAGGCATAAGTAGTAGTACTTAAGTAGTAAATTACTTAAGTAGTAGTACTACTTAAGTAGTAGTACTACTTAAGTAGTAAATTACTTAAGTAGTAAATTACTTAAGTAGTAAATACTTAAGTAGTAGTACTACTTAAGTAGTAAATTACTTAAGTAGTAGTACTACTTAGTAGTATTAAGTAGTAGTACTACTTAGTAGAATTAAGTAAGTACTTAAGTACTTAAGTAGTAATAAAGTAATTAATTAAGTAGTAAGTACGTACTACTACTTAAGCCTTTTTTCGCGTAAGTACTTAAGGTTTTAATTCTAGTTCTAAGTACTTATCCCAACGCTAGTAGCAAGCTACAGTAAATGTATTGAACCAGATCTTACAACATTAAAACGTAGTTACATTCAAACTATATTAAATTAATATACTTAAATTCAAAATACTTAAATGCAAAATATTCAAACTATAATTCAGTAGCGCTATTATGCCAGAATTAGGCTGCTTATGACAATTGTCTATTGTTATTTAGGTTGTGTAACATTCGATTCTCATCTTATTGACATTATCACAATTTAATTTTGTTTAGATTCATAATCGTCGAATGGAAGCTTTCAAAGAATTCTTGCTTACTTCTGACGAAGGCAGAAATTTTGCGCTGTTGGTGGAAGGTAAAAAAATATGGATTTCCAAAGATGTTTTGTCAAAAGCGAGTCCGGTTTTCGAGAAAATGTTTTACGGCGATTTCAAAGAACGAGACAAAGATTTCGTCGAGCTTCCAGGCAAAAAGTCTGACGACATTATCGAGATGCTATCTTGGCTGATTCCATCCAATTTCAATGTTAAACAAATCGGGAATGATAATATTGATTTATTAATCGAACTATCTGATGAATATGATATTGATATAATTCGAGCTAACTGTAGCGCTTTTCTGCTCAAAAAGGCTGAAAATCCATTGCTTAGCTTTGCTGATCTTTGGCACGTGTTGCAGTTTTCTTGTCAACATCGCTGCAAAGATGCTGTCGCCAAATGCATCGTGAGACTCGCTGTTTCCCAGTCGACAATAGAAATTATGCTTCACAAACACCAACTACCGATGTTCGTAATATCTGCGATGTTAGAAGCGAAATCGAATCGATCAGATTTAATTCGAACTCTGCACGATTTACGCGCTACTTCTTTCGCTGAATGTGCTACTTGCAAGCGTAGAACAATGTTCAAATGTACGAAATGTGAGTTGTATAAATGTGAAACTTGTACGACTAAGTACGGCGAAATCTGTACATCGTTTCATGTTATCGGTTGTCAAAACAGAAACCAATCGACTGTCATACTTAATTGCAGTTGCGGATACGATTTTAGTATGGATTGGCTTTCATCTTTCAATCAGTACAGTGATTCGGTTTGCTGTTGAAACTTAAATCAATACTGTTTTATTGCTTTATAAAAAGATTATTTGGTAGCCTGAACATTTAAATTTGTAAGGCGAACAACATAACTGGATTCTGCAAAGATAACAAGTAAATATTTTAATCATGTTTTCGAAATCGTTTTGAAACACACACATTACAGGTTCATTGAAATCATTTTAACCATTTTTGACAGTTTCTACTCAGATATTGGACAACGAATGTAAAATAAATAAACGATATGACATGTATAGTGTTGTTAGCTAACAATGAACAAACTGCCATGTAGCTCCGTAAACGTGACCGACGTAAACGTAAAATGTAAACGTGGCTCAAGTCCAAATGGTATTGATCGCACTCAGGGCACTCGTCTGCCACCGGGACCGTCACACTCTTGCCGTTGTAGTCAACTCTTACGCAAACGTTGTTTGTGCAAAATTGGTCTTTGTTCGGATTTGAGCTTGTGAACCATACGTGGCTGATTGCAACCAGATTTTGAGTTGCAGCGTTGATTTGCCAACCGCACGCCCCGTAGCCGACATCAGTAAAATATGTGAAATCGCCGTTGTATGGGGGTGTTCCATGGTATACCAGCTAATGAAACTCCGACAAACAAGCAAAGAACAACCAGTAGTTTAACAGTTTGCATTTTAGAAAAAAAGAAAGATAAGACTTAATGAAGAAGAATACAAAATGACCCTGAAACTAGTCTGAAACTAACTTAAGACTTGTGTCCTTTTATAACTAAAATGTTTATTGAGGGTTTATTCGAGGGTTTCGCAAATCAACATATCTTATCAGTGTTAATCAGTTCGGTTGTTTGCCAAATGCTGTAACAAACAGTTTTAAGAGGATCACTTTAGTTTTTTAATGCTTGACTTCTCTACGTAACTTGTCTTGTATCATTGACAAGTGTGTCACTGGCGACCCAACTAAACAACTCAGCAACAACATGTTTAATATTAGGCCTACAAGTTACGCCTAAATTATAATTAAATTACACCTACATCGAATCAGGTTCGAATATGAATTAAAATTGGCTGTCAGTCAAATATTGATATTCCGACGCGATTAATTCGAAGGGAAAAATGTATTGAATATCAATTTGTCTCATGGTCAAACACTACACTTCAATTTTTATGTCATTTCCATTTGCGTCTGAGTCGCAAAACTTGAAAAATTGATTGTAAAATATGTTAAAAACCGTTTCAGCACGCTTAACATTTTGTTTCTAATGGAAAAACGGAAAACAAATAACTGTGGGTGCGAGTTCAACTTGCAATGTTTTGTCGATAATACACTGTTCTATGTATGTGATCACATGGTGAATGTTAAAGTACGCATTGAATCTGTTGGAAACTTTCACGCTTTATCCGCTGCTCGCATGCTAAGAGAATTTACGGCGTGCCATGACGGGTAGCATTGCTTTTGACAAGCATTACATTTAAGCAACAGTTGCTGTGATTGACACTGGCTATAAAACTTCATTTACCTTATGTTGCACACTTTTAGGGGATATCACATTGATCACCCATGCCGCTGTGTTTGGCTTTTGTTTCCTGCTTGCTTTGATGCATGTAAGTCGAAAGTGTGTCTGAAGTGGGAATAATAATATTAATTGTAGAAAAAGGAAAATAATCGGTTTGAATTGAATTGGGAACAAGTAAAAAATGTCGAAAAATTGAAATGAAACCATAATAAATTATAGAACAAAGAAAATAGCAGGGACAAAATTCGAAACAAAATCCCCCCCCCCCGCCCCCAGCATGTTGCAGTATACTGTACTGTACTGTATCGAAATTATACTGAAATTATTTTGTTTCAGTATACTGTACTGTGCTGTACTGTACTGAAATTAGGCATTTTTATCAGTATAACATTAAAGTATGACTGAAATTTCTTCATTCTTGTTTGATTTTTATATAGTGCCAAGCTATAAGCTGCAAATCAAAAGAAGTGCTGCTTACTGCAATTTAACCTTATTTTGAAAGTGTGCTTTTTCGAAGATCTTTGTTTTGTAATAATTTATTTTATTTTTTCCAAAATTCACAATCCTAACTAAACTTTTATTTAAAAAAGTTCTTTAAAATTTAAATTTTTGTCTAATATTTCCTTACTTAACAAAATCCCTACTCTCCTTGGATCCACAATGCCGCCGCCTGGTCGTCCTTCAACTTCATCCGCTCACCAATATTTTTTAGGATTGGCCGAAAAAAGTAAAGATGGAAAAATATTAAAGAAATGCCAAATCAAAGATAAAGACGGGAAGATTTATGACAGTAAGCCCATTAGCAGTGGCGATTTGGTTTCGAATTTAAAACATCATTTGGAAAATTATCATTCCAATATTTTCAACATCATTGTCGAAGCGGACAAAAAATCCTCAAAAGAAAAATGGAAATCAGTCGTCGCCAAAGCGTCTTATCAACAACCGACTTTGGAACAATCGTTTAGTCATCGGAAATCTTATGATAAAGGTGCAATCGAAGCGAAGAAAAGGGATAAAGCGTTGGCATTATCTTTCGGCGGTACAAATACTCCGATCTCAACGATTCAAAATAAATATTTTCGAAACATGCTTTTAACTTTAGACGATCGATATTTGGTGCCTGATCGATATAAGATGACAAAATTAGCTGCTAAAACGGCAAACGATATTAAAGCAAAAATTATGCAGTCATTGTTAGAAGCGAAAAGAGTGATGGTGACGACGGATTTGTGGACGAAAAGAGATCAAACTCCAATTATGGGCGTAGTGGTGCATTTATTTAATCGAAAAGATCGAAGGCGTTACAATATTACTTTGGCGTTGTAAGAAATATCATATCCTCACACTGGCGGCAATATTTACAATGCTTTGATCGAAATTTTGAATCAATGGGCAATCGACATATCGAAAATATTCAAGACGATAATGGATAATGCGGCGAATATGATCCAAGCGTTCAAAGAGCAAAATGGCGACAATGATCAAGCTGATTTGAGGGATGATGACGAAGATAATGGTAATGAAGGCGACGAAATGGATTTGGACGAAAGTGATAGTTTGAGCATAGAGGAAGAGGAAGACGATCAAGAATATATAGCCGATGTCAATTTGGATCAAAGTTTTATGAAGTATGAAGAGCGAGAATACAATGATTTACAAGAGCAACAAGAAGCGAAATGGAACAACAAGCATATGGTATGCATGGTTCATCTTCTCCAACTCGTCGTTCGAAAATTTGAGAAGGATAAAACTAATCAAGCCGTCATAGATGCTGCAATATCGGTGGTTAATTATTTTTAAAAGATTGTTGAAAGCAACGATGGAGTTGAAACGAATGACGAAAGCAAAAGCCGGAGGAAAAGTGCTTCAATCGCATTGCCCAACACGATGGTCGTCTCTTTATCTTATGATCGAACAATTATTAGAATTGAAAGAATCTGTTATTCAAGTTTGCGGACAAATGAAACAAGATTGTCTTCAGCCGATGCAATGGAACAGTTTAAGTCAAATCAAAGAATTGCTTGAACCATTTGTGATTCGAACAAAAGAATGGGGAGTGAATAATTCAACATCGATTTCTGGTGTTTTTCCTGGAATTTTAGATGTGGAAGCAGATTTGGAAAAGGTAAGGAAATGTTTAATTATTGTTTTAAATGAGGAATTAGTAACATAATGTTTTTTTTATAGATGATCGCTAATAAATTTTGCAAAAAAGAGGCGCAGTTATTACTTACAAATCTTCATTCTCGTTTTGACTGTTTTACGGATCCGGAAACAAATCGATTTGATCCAATTTTCATATTGGCGACTGCATTAGATCCGTTGATCAAAGATTATTTGAACGATAAGAAGGATATGGCAAGAAATTTGATAATAACCGAGGTAAGAATTTTATTGAGATGTTACTATAGACATATGTTTAAGAATATTTAACTTTTATCGATAGTTAAAAAAGAATTTGCAAGAAAATCAACTTCGGTGTGGCGTCACGACGGAATTGTGAATGGATGAATGAATTCACAAAATGAATTCATCAAATTTGCCTTAAAAATAAAAGATGAAGAAGAAGACTTCCATGACAACGACATTGCTCAACTAGCAGAAACATTGGGGTATTTTCCATTGGCCATCAAGCAAGCAACTTCATATATTTGGGAAATAAATAAAAGAGGCCTCAATTCCTTCACAATCAGCGATTACCCCCCTGGGAATCGTTCAACGCAAACAACTTTTACAGCGTGGTCAATGACAATAAAGCAAATTTGCCCAGATGAGAGTGACAGAAGCTTAGCATCCAAAATTTGGAAAAAATATTTCCTTGGCAAAAAAGAAGGTTTCAGCACATTACCATTAGCGATTTTGGATGTGATTTCCTATTTAGCAAGCAACAAAATTCCATTCACGATTTTTCTTGAAATGGGTACTGAGGTTGATGTCACAACAGCAATTGATAAATTATGTCAATTTTCAATGGTCAATAGAGATCAAGATTTTCTAAACATTCATCCGCTGGTGCAAGAAGTAACCCGAATGAATCTTAAGGAACAAAAGGAGGAAGAAATGATGTTCACAGATGCTTGTGACCTCGTGAAGAAATATTGCTCAAAAGTAAAGTCATCCAACGACATCAGTAAATTGAGACAACTATCACCTCATTCCGAAAAACTTATGGAAGAAATTAAACTTTGGCTGGGAAGAAATCCA
>JAQGBA010001105.1:0-18701 GCA_034698125.1 Prionchulus punctatus | reverse complement strand
CGCATCAAAAAATCTTGTCTGGTTGTTGAGATATACTACCTCAAACAAATTCCAAAATTTTAGTAACCACCCCTTATCAATCATAACGCGTGAAAAAAGGTATTCTTCCAGATTTCTCCGCTTGCCAACCTGAAGTTTTTTCGAAACAGATTGAAGCAAGTACGCAAGCTCTCGTGCTACGAGGAACTTTGCTGGTCATTTGCGTCGAAGGAGCCGATGGATACGGTTCGAAGCACAAAGATTATCCAACATTTTTAGCGGCGCTAAAGGAAGGTGTCGGCGACGAAAAGTACATTCACGAATTTACGAGCGAACGAATTCACGAATTTCCGAATTTCCGACGGTCACGGTCGTCGATTGCAAATACATAGTTACCGATACTGGATGTCGGAAAAATTTACGGCCAACACATGCATGCGATACAGAACGTACAAAGTCTTACAAAAGCCGAATCATCGGAGTTCAGTTCATTGTACGAAATATGAAATTCAAGCTTGCGCTTCGGTTCATTGCAACTGTAGCAGCGTCCGTTGGTATAAATCTGGTTCTTGTTCGGCGCTTTGCGGCTGAGGAAACCAAACTTATCTCAGAAGCCACACCGACTCAGCTTGTATTGCGCATAAACTAGAACCATGCGATTCAGGAAGACCTTGTCCTGAAACAACTACAACAACAGCGAAACCTCTGACAACTGCAACTAAAGGATATGATCCAGCAAAATGCGAAAAATCTTGCGAAGATACGTGCAAACTTGCTTAACAAACAACTTTTCGCTTTCCATTTTTGAGGTTTCTTTATAATACAATTAATAATGTGCCGTAGCAAAATTTGTCGTCATTTAAAGAAATTTGTTCGTCAAATTTTATATCTTAACTTGTTTGTTTGCGTTTCACGAAAACTTTCTCGCCGGGAGAAATAGTCTACGTGATATCATTTTAAATTTTCTCCAACATTGTCGTTCAAAGCCAAAACGGAAAATTAGAAAATAAAAACAGTTACAATAACTATTCAGCACCCTCCTGTTCTTTGTCGAGGCCGCACCAAACAGTAACCAAAACCGGTAACAACAGTCATGCAGTCAAATTAAACCATTTTACTGTCGCGTTTTCTGCAAACGATTTCTCTCACATTCGCTACTTTTTTGTAATATGTAACGAAATTTAGGTTTAGGTTGGCAAGTTTATTCCTGTTTGAAAAATTATGAGCCTTTAAAAGTGAAACTGATCGTACAGTTTTACTTTTAATTATATTTTATTCAGTCGTTTGTTTTCTCGAAAAAATGAGAAAAAATAGATCCAGTTCGAAATTCGCCTCGGTAATTAAAAAAGTGTATTCGTTTCCTGTTAGTTTTTCAAAGCAAATTGCAAATTTTGATTTCAGATATTATGGCGTGTCGTTCCACATATTTTGATGGTGATTGTTGCGTACGGTTTCATGGTTTTAGGCGGATATTGGTTTTGTCTGATCGAAGGTTGGTCGACTGATTTGCCTCACCATAATTTGACTCAAAGATTAATCGATATAAAGCAAAATTCTACCGATCGTATTTTCGATATTTGCACCAGATACAAACCCATCGAACGCGAAAGTGTTCACAACGCAGTTTTGAAGAACGAAATAGGGAACGAATTCGATACATACGTTACCGATATCAAAAGAGCCGAAAAGACGCCATCCGGTTGGAACTTGCTTGATGGATTTTTGTACGCATTCTCGACAGTAACCACAATCGGATACGGTCATTTATTAACGGAAACTGACGCTGGACGAGTGTTTTACGTATTCTACGGCGTAATTGGCATACCGCTTTTTACACTCGCCATGGCCGATATCGGCTTGTTTCTAGAAAAGATAATGTCGTGGTTTTACGCCATAATTCTACGGAAAATTCGCGGAAATAGATCTGGGAGAATAAGAAAACACATCGTACCCACTGAATCACTGTTGGCCTTACCAATCGTATTAGTCATTGTATTACTGTATACCGCTCTCGGCGGACTTCTGTTTCCATTATGGGAACCGCAATGGGGTTTCGTAGAGGCGTTCTACGTCGCTTTCGATACCATAACGACGATCGGTATCGGCGATTTGTATCCGAAAAACAATGATTGTTTTATGGCTACATTGATCTATGTTAGCGTAGGTATAGCCATCGGATGTGTAGCTATCGGTGCGCTAAGCGATTACGTAAAAGTACTCCATCATTTCGGCACCGACCCATCGGACTGCGGCGCGGAAGTAATATGGTTCGGCGGTAAACACATTACCGCGGGTGAATTCGTTCGAGTTATCGGTAAGGAACTCGGATCGACCGAATACGAAATAAATAATGTGCAACGCGATCTGGATAAAATTGTTAACGAGGCGTTCGTGGAACGTAAAAATAGCAAAGTTCGAAATTCCTATTTGGGCAGCAACGACCTGTATCCCGATGTTGGCACGCCGCTAAAATTAGTGAACTATGGCGTGCAACAACACCCAAATCTCTACCATCAAGAAGATTTGATGAAGGACGATGCACATGATGTCAAATTTTAAAAGGATTCTACTTTAATCGTTCAGGTTTCAAAATACTTATACATTAATCATTTCGAATAACCGTGTTTACTTTTATATTGGATTAGTAGTTTAAAATACAAAATCTATTTGTTGAATTCACATTTTAAAATTGACAAAAAAGACAAAAACGAAAAAAGATGAATATTTTTTAACGCAATTAGCTTAATTTGTTATTTGACGAGTATTTTTACATCTTTTCTCTGCACAATATTGTGTTGACAACATAAAGCCGACTAAATCGATCCCCATAATATAAATGGTAATAAAACAAAGAATGGATGGTGCTACCAAAGACAATAAAATATAAAAGTTTTCGATTAACAAAACTCTTCATTGTGTGCGATTATGCTGTTGGATCTCCGGTAACAAGAGTTACCAAACCGTCCCGATAGTTTCCAGATGTATCGTCCTGAAATAATAACAAATTCACGTAAATACGGCTGTTGGCAAAAGTGACCAGTCCGAATAATGAACCAACCTTGATGTAGGACACCAAAGTTTCTTTGTACATTTTTTCAAATTCTTCTTTTATTTGAACCATATCGTTTTCGCAACGACTAACCACAATTCGGATTAATTCTTCATCGGTGGTACCCAAGCCTTTCATGGACTTGTACAAAAGGTCGGCGAAATAAGCCGGTCGATTTTTTGCAATTTTCACTGAAACAACGATCTACAAGTTAACATTTACCCAGGCAAAATTGTTATTAATTCGAGTTCACCCAAAGCGAGATAGCATTCTTCGATATCGCTTTTAAATAATTTTTTAATCGTCGTTTCAATTTCGGTGCCGGTTAGCTTTTTGTATTCGTTGAAAATCGCTTGCAATTGAGTGTAACTTTGAACGGCAACTTTTTCATTGAAAAATCTTTCCCAACTAGTTTTGTCGGCGTTTTGTAACGACACGGCTTCCGAGAATGCATCGTTCAAATTGATAAAAATATTTTCATCACGAGTTGCCTGAAACAGGTACGATATTTCGATTAATTTTAGCGCTTCCGGAAATCAGAAACTTTTAAGCGATACATTTGCTAACGATGCGAGTATATCTTTCAACGGGCTAACGTGGCTTTTGTTGATGTCGTCCAAGAGTTGTTTGTTAAATACTAAAATCACAAACGTCGTACCTATTATAAATGTATAAAGTTTTAAACAAAAATTTACATTTGAAGTAAGATTCTTGCATAGATTTAATTTGTTGGTTCGTGCTCGATGAGAGAATTTCTATTAAAACGTGTTTGTTGCTCTGTAAAAACAAAAAAGTGCATAAAAATGCTTTCGCAGTTACACAACCTACTAAAAACAAAGAACACACAGCACACATAAAATTGGCTCGTGCATTGGTTTACTTTCATGGCGTTGTTAATTTCACGAGCATCGTACTCCGCTTGGGTATAGAGTAAAGAAAGCACTAAGTTTTTGAAATCGCCGCTAAGTTTCTTCGACAAAACTGCTAACAAATCCTGAAACAACAAGCACAACGTTCTGTTATAATTTCCAACACATAGGGCTTCAATTTGTCGTTCCCAGATTTACTTCGCGGTACATCAATTGGTACACTTTTAACACTTCTTGTCGTTGATAATTGGTTCTGCAGCATAAAATGTTGCCTAGCGTTTTGAGATCTTTGCCTAAAAAAGATTACAGCTAAACGAAATGCGAAACTCGATTTATTCAGACGACTTTACCTTTTATTGCAATGTTCAACGATTCTGCATCAGCGTTTGCATTGAAGAAGTTGTTGGATGATAGAGTTCCAGCAAGCTAATCATAATAAAATACAAAAATAGACAAAATTATAACTCAGTTTGGCAAAAATTCGCATACAATAGTCATCGAATATGGCATAACTGTTGTTACGAAATATTCCACATCGTCAACCATATATCGACCAGTGCTCACTTCTACCATTGTCGAAAATAGCTACTGCAAAAAGGTAATACTGGAAATCCTGGCGAAAGCCAAACTTTGTAAAATTTCAAAAGAATGACGTTCACGTTATGAGACGAAAAAATAAGTATCGTTTTTATGTACCGTTTGTTCTACAAAGGCGTGCGATCGTTGAACAAAAATTGCCTTTTCGTCACTGCTTTCCAAAACGTTCAATGTAAACTTTATGAATAATGTTTCACAGGTGGGGTTTGATCGCACAAAGTGCAACAAATACAAACGTTTCAAACGTGAATCAGGTAAAATTTCATTCCCAATAAATTTTTGGTGGGCCCGGACGAAAAAACTATTGCTAATACATGCAGGTGTGTTGAAAACATGTTTTTCTGTTTTGGAATGAAAATTTAAATTTGATAAACGTATTGAAAAACGACCTTGAACATTGCAAATTGTTCAAACGACTGAACGACGCTGTGAATCACGAATCTCACTGATTGCAATAGTAGTGAAGTAGTAACTGATAATGAACTGGAGGTTGACTGTTGTTGACGCTTGATTGTATTTTATTTTGAAACTCGTCTGAGCAATTTGAGGAAAGAATCCAGACAAATTCGTGCCGTTGGAATAGGGTGACAGGTTAAGTAAACTATGGCGTACCGCCTCCCACTTGGAAACATCTGGCCTTCATTTGTAAACGTCCCCGTCATCGTCGTCGGTGAATGGCTGACAGCCACCACGAAGGGAAATAGAGAACACAGACGAATTTCGAAAAATATGTATGCGTTTTTCACCTGTTTCTTCGTACCTTATGCACAATTCGTTTCAGCTACTGGTGCCATTCGGATATTCAAAGAACCCGCGACTGCAATTTTTCAGTCCTCATTTTGGTACACATTCTCATCGCTAGGAAACGATCTGAAGTTATAAAATTTTCCTCTGCTTAATCATAAAACGAAGGTAATTTCGAACTACTAAGACATATGACACGAAATGACTCACTTGTCCTTTTCACTTACCTCGTCATTAAAAGTCCAATTAAGTCTGTTTAATTTTTCCATCAGAGGCGCTTTTCAGATCGATGAATCATGCTGGAAACTTGCTTTTTACCAAACATATTGCAATTCAAAGCGACAACATCGATGAATGAAGACAATCCTGAAGATGATTCTATTATGATACCGGTCAAAAAGCGACGCGTGAATTCCGATTTACCGTTGAAAAAACGTTATCAGCAAACGAAAGAAGTTGCCAATGTTTTGCTACAAATTCCTAAATTGGAATCGATAGATCGTAATGAAACTGAAGAACAGACAAATCTGAATTCTCCAGTCGATTTTTCGCTACCAAATCGTTCTCGTGCTGCAATTTGTACGAACGCAACAAGTGTGATAAAAGAAAATACCGGGTGTTACTCGATTTTACTCCATTCTGACGCCAATGATAGCACAAAAGTGTATGATATTTTGGACAATTCCGACGAGCTTCAGTTACGTTTCTCAGATTATATACGTTATAAATTACCTCCTCAAGTGCATTCTGCTTCTTGGTCTGGGACGAAACATAAAAAACGATTTAACGGTAATAAAAAATGCGAAAAATTTGCATTCGTCGAACCTCAATCGCTGCCCGTCGAGCGGTTCAGTTCGAACAGTATAACAGCGAACAAAAAATTATTGAAAAATATGACCACCGAACGACGCATGGAAGCCAACGCTAGAGAACGAACCAGAGTTCATACGATCAGCGCCGCTTTCGAAAACGTGCGAAAAATCGTTCCATGTTTTTCGTCCGATCAGAAACTGTCGAAATTGTCAATACTGCGATTAGCGTGCAATTATATAATGCTATTGGCGTCGATGAACGATTTGGACTATAGCGCCGATAAAAGAAGTTATACAGTCGAAGAATGCGTTGAAATTTTTACAGAAACGTTGAATGTTGAAGCTAAATTCAAAAAATATTAATTTTCTTGTGTTGTTTCGTTTTTTATCCTTGTCACTTTTTGATTTCAAATTGATAAAACTATTTTTTCGCCTTGTAATTTTTTTCTGTCTGTCTGAAATTTAAACAAAACTATGTTTTCAAGGTCATCTGGCGGCAATAGAATTTTTTCTCGTCTATATCTTCGACTTTTCAACAAGTTTCCCTTCCGCCACTTCTCAGATTAGTTTTGTTGTTCGTCGCGCGACGAATTGCGACCAAGTTTTTGAACGGCAAAAACGCTCGCAGGTGACAGAAATGCACCTGTTTGTTATTGTGTCTGGGCGAGTTCCGTTAATCAAATAACAACAAAAACAAGCGCTCAACTTACAAATGGGTCGAGGTCGCGATATTGGTTAGATTCGATTTTCGATAAATGCCGCGTAAAAACAAGTTCAGTAAGAGTTGCCGATGTTCTTTTCGATAAACGGTGCATTATAGGCATTTTTCTAAAACTCATCTAGCTAACAATGCCAACACATGGATCGAAAGCTATTCATCCCAGGTGATGAATTTTTACGCCTCGATTTTATTTGGTTTATAGAAAGTTGGAACAATATGCGTGAATCGTATACATTTTCCTATTGACAAGCCAATCGTTTAAATTTTAGGAACAAGCTAACATTGCTGGCGATGGAATATTTTTTAGAAAAATATTCAAAAGATGAAATTGACATTTTCAATCCACCTGTTCCATCGACTATTGGTAATGAAACCCAGTCATTTACTTTACATGGCGACAAACGCACCTGTAACAGCTGTACAAAGAACCGAATATGTTACTACAGCTCCATGAATTTTAACAATAAAATATAAAATTAATGCTAAAATTTCAAACGCGTGTTTTACGCGCAGTTATTACTCATCTTTCACACAAATTCGCGTGAAGTAATGTCAAGAAAAAATAAGCGCATTTTTGCTTGTTTTGTGATCGCAAAATCAAGTAATTGAACAAAAGAAAAACTCATATCAAGTCTACACTTTACACTTACCACTCGCCCAGTTTTTCTTCGTCCCATTCGGTCGGTCGAAAATTTTTCAGACTGAACCTCAAATTAAAATAATGCCTATAGGGGCGGTTTTTCTTCTCTTTCTTGCGTTTTTTCTGTTTCTAACCGCGCTTTGCGTGGACGACGAAGAATATAAAAAGGCTCAAGTTCAAGAATATTATTTGTGTTTGACAAAACGTGAACAGGGTTTTGTTCTGAGCGGTCGCCAAAGTCCATATCCTATACTAGCGGAAACTGGAACTATTGCAGTCATGCCGTGCATAGATTGGTAATTAATGATTAATGTATTTTTGATGCACATTTTTTAAATGTTATCGTCTCAATTCGTGATCGCTTTTACTTTCAGTCGAAATCCTACTTACGCTCGTGACCAGTATGAAAATAAGAAATACAAATGGTATTATCGTTTGTGGAATCCTCAAGAACCGAACAAAAACCCAGTTCCAGTTGAAGAAACGAGAAACGTCAAAGTCGGATTTCACATGGATAACGTAACTAAAACTTTGATCGCTTTCGGTGTTGATAACGCGAATTTCAGCGGTGAATATTTTTGCGAAGATGAACATAATAATATTATCAGTAGCTACGATTTGGACGTTGTTCCGAATGACACCGTTACAATTGTAATTGGTACAAATTGTTGAAATTCTTTTTTGCTGCGATTCAATACATTCAAAACGTTTTTAAGGTATTACCGGATGAATATTTGGACGTTATCAACGAACCATTAGGTGATTTTGGACTCGAAGTTGCCACTGAATGGACGATATGGACAGGCTGTAATCGTTGTGGAGCAGTTGCGGAACGGCGTCGTTACGGAAAATGTATTGTTAAAGTAGTTTTCATGCATTGAATTTGTTTCATGTCGAATCATTTTTGAATATAGTACTTTTAGCGAATTAAGCAGATGCCATTGGAAACCGTGGACTTGGCTGAGTTGTTTCGTCGTTATCCGATCGGGGTACCATGTAGGTTTTCTTGGTTGCCAATAAAAGTACAAAAAATGGACTTAGTTTTAAACCGACCAAATTATCTTCAATCAGAACAATGCAAAGTACTTGTTTCGAATTTTTTGGCTCTTTATATAAATATGAAACCATTTTTGTATCAGTTTTATTGCGTTACTGAGCCACCTATTCGTCAAATAACCGAGCGTACAAAAGGCGGCGAAGGTTTTAGAATAATAGAAAAAATCAAAAGGAATCGTTATTCGGTTCGAGAAAACTTACCGCGATTGCCTCCGCCGGTCATGAGAGTCATAAGGGATACTAAAGCCGGCGATGGACTAGCTTTATACTGCCCCATGTAAGATCCATAATTAACTTTTTCGTATTCAACTGTGTCAAAAACTGTTCATTTTCCAGATTTGATGGAGAAGTATTTTGGAAAAAAGGCGATTCGAAAGAAAACATGGTTGTACTTACCAGCGTCATCTTGCACGAACACACGAAGGATCGAATATTCGTCGACGAATACAGAAATTTAGTTTTCGATTATCTCGAAGGTGACGATCAAGGAATTTATAGTTGCTGGGATTCGGAAGGTATCCTCCTCATGACCGCCACTGTTAACGTCAGCGAACCTGCGAAAGATGCTCTAATTAAAACTCTCTTAGTTTTTGCAGCTATATTTCTTGTATGTTTTACTGGGATTTACATTTTGTGGTCGTCGTTTAAGATGAAGAAATAAAATCACTTTTCCTGATATGTTTCTTCGTGTGAAAAAGTGTCTATAGTGGAAAACAAAACATATTTCTTCTTTCAAAATGAAAAAATGACAACAAAATGTCGTTTTGGTTAACAATATGTGTCATAATTTGGATGAATGTGTGCCATAAATGAGAACAAAACAAATTTTATGTCACTATTACAACAATTAATCGTTTTGGACTATTTGAACAGAAATGGATCATTTTTTGTATAAAAGCAATTAGAATCGTTTTTCGCCATAAATCTTCTGTTCAATGACTACAAATTGAATAAGAACGACTCAGTGAATGGGAAATAAAAAAAAATCCGAAACCTTTTACCTTTCGCGTTTGCCTGGTAAAAAATCGTGTACTTGCATTTTTATTTTTCGTAATCTATCGGGCCATCGCAATTTAAATGTACAAAAATCATATTCGGTGAATACGGTCACATTCAGAGAAGTATAAAAATGAAAGTACAACAAAATGAAAACAGCATTTAATTTAGTCGAAAGTGTTCGTTATAACGAGAATTAAAATGTTTGGCGTCAAATTACTTTTGGCAACCATAGTTTTTGTTTCGGGTTTGCTTTGTTACTGTCTCATAAGCTTATGAGTTAAAATATACAAATTTTCTTTAAGGAAAAGAAAACGGCTCATTACCTCACCAACCCGGAACAGTTCCGCAAAATTTTACCTTGCAAAATGAAACTTCTTTGAGTATATCGGTGAACAACAACGGTTCAATAACTGTACCGATTTCTCGAAAGTTGGGAAGCGGCGAACTTGGTGAAGAATCTGGATCTGGCTCAATGGTTGGAAAAGACGATTCATCAGGTATTTATTAAATGAAACTATAGTTCCAACTATTTGTACTCGTTAGAATTTCCTAGTTGCATCAGCGCCTTCGGCAATTCCGCCAAATGATGTTCCGCTGTCGAACATTGGTTTAAACCAGCAAAGACGAATAGGATCAATAGTACCCGATACAAATTCCGGAGCACAATCGGATAAAGAAATTGCATCATTTCCCGTTCAGCAGCCTCAACATATAATACAGTTATCGATTGAAGCACCAAAGAATCAAATTTCGTCAAATATTGGACTTCCACAGCAAAATGTCGGCCAATAAAGGTGTTTTACTTTTTGTTCTAATTTGCTCATTTTGACGTCTCATTTCGTTGTTGCTTATTTAACAGTAAAGAACAAAGTTTATTCTAATTGTAAGTTCGATGGATGTTTTTGGAAATTTCCCTTCGTTGGGAAACATTTAGTGCTTTGTTCACGGCAGTCAAGGATGCATTTTGTTACGGGTCTAACAGAAAAACTTGCATTTGATAGAATAACTCGTTTCATAAAAGTTACCAGATTTTATACAGAGAGATACTCAATATAGTTACAAATGAACATTCCAGCTTCGCTAATTACCATTATTTGCCAAATGTATTTTATTTAAGAAAACAAAAGGAACAAATGAATTTTCATCGCGCTGAAATACAATTGATTTAGGTAAGTAAGAATCCAGAAATCAAAACTATATAAGGAAATTTTATTAAACTTCAGCCTTCCTTTGCTAAATTTTTTGATTGCGAACATGATAAAGTGGGTTGTAATTCTTGCTCTCAGTTTTGATTCAACAGGTAACAAAAGTGAAAAGTCAAATAAAATTAGTAATTATATCCGTGTCATGTTTCAGGTATTGCATTAGAATCAAGCAATAATCCACCAGTTATCTCTCATGTCGTCGCTAACCCACAGCACACAGGATTTGTGCCAAATACAGATTCAAGTTTTATATCCAGTTTTCCTTCAGTCCAGGTCGACACAAAAAATGATGTTCCAGTAACAGACGTCAAGAACAATGGAGCAGCCGCATCATCATCCAACCAAGTCTCGGATTTTGCGAATGGACAAAACGTTCAGTTGGCGATGGGACCACCGATCGTATCCAATGGAAACAGACCGAATTTTGGCACTAATGAAAACGTGCAAGTTCGTTCCATAGTTTCCAATAATGGCATTAATCAGGCACCACGCAAATCTCAGCCGAAACCGCCCAGCACGATTCCGAAAGATTTTCACCCAAAACAAAATGCACCGGAAGCGAACAATAACCCGGTTGTTGGACATTCTGCGAACAGTAATGTTCCAAATGAAGCATTTCGTGGCAATCAACCAGTAACTAGTTTCGACAGAGAGTTACCCGGACTCGTGACATCCGACGGTACTAATCTAATACCGATCGCCAATCAACATTTTGCAAATATTGCAAGTAATTCTGATCCACGTCGTAGAATCCAAGCGGACGAAGTTGCCAGACGTAGCGGGAAGGGCTCGGAAAAAATTTCCAACAACCAAGAACAAAAAATTCCAAGTCAAAATGTTGCAAAAACAGTTTTTGAGTCAGTTTCAAGCGAAAGAACAGCCGAAGTTGAAACTGGAAATGACCAAATTGATCCGAAAATGGACAACAACGAGAAGCGCCGTAGCACAAATGAAGAGAGTCGAATCGTTCACCATGTTGCTAATGTAACTCACCTGTCGCCACCTCCTAACAAGTCAGTGCATAGAAACATGAAAAATTTAAATCCACCCGAAAGTCCCATCGAGCCAAACACGCAAGAAAAAGATATTTCCCTTTCCACACAAATACAAATCACAAACGGCGAGAGAAACGTGAAAAATGGATCCATTATCGTAACAGACCAAAAAGAATCAACGAATAATCAAAATTAACAAAGGAAAAATTCTTTTCTATATAATAAACGAACTGCCAGATAGCCAGCATATCGCTTTAAATTATAGTTAGAAGACTTTCTTGTATTGTACCGAAAAGCGGATATTAAAAATAGTATCATATTTTACTTACAGTAATTCTATGTTTTTTAACGTAACAATAAAACGCATTAAACGCAATAACATGAACCATGAATGGTACACAGCCGGAGCCAAATCAAGTTCGAAACAGGAAGATCCGGTCTCTTGGTTTAGTTAAACCTCAGTCAATTCTAATAACGTATTAAGAGCATTTAATATTACTCCTTTGAAATAATTGCATGGTTTACGGATTACGGAGCTTTTTTCCGACTTAATGCGCTTTTCTTCCTGTTGCCGAACCGAACATGTTTCGGACGACGATAAAAGAATTCGAAAAAATGAATTAACTTTCGTCTTCTTTTTTATTAGTTTTAAAGGTTGTCGATAATCTCATAGAAAATCAAACTAGTCTTTCTTTTAAATACGACTTTTGTCATTTGACAGACAATTCGGAATCATAACACACCCAAACGAACGCAACTATAGTTGAATGAGAAATTGTTATGGGAAAACACGAGAATAAGTGCGGTGTGGGTGGAAGAAAGTACCACCAGTTCCGTCACATTTTCAAGTACAAAAATGGGCATCAAAACTCTTTAATCAGATTCAAACGACTTTCGGAACGTCTGTTGTTCCTTTTTTTCGGGCAACACGCAAATTTACGAAAGAATTTTTCGAAATGACGACATTCATAAAAACTTTTATACTCGTCCTCTTTGGCTATGTAGCGTTAGGTAAGACTAGCAATTTATTATTTTTTAATAATATTTACAATCTTTCTCTTCAGGTGAACCTGTCGTTGATTTACCTACACGCTCGAATGCTGCTGCATCTGCGCAGAATTTTATTCCCAAATCACCCAGTGCCCCCAATGCACCAAACGCACCAAACGCACCAAATGCGCCGAATACCCCTAACTCACCGAATGTGAATCAGCCGAACTCACCCCAGCAACCGAATCCACCGAACCAACCGAATTCGCCACAGCAACCGAATTCACCCCAGCAACCGAATCCACCGAACCAACCGAATTCGCCGCAGCAACCGAATTCACCACAGCAGCCGAATTCGCCGAACCAACCGAATTCGCCCAACCAGCCAAATTCACCGAACAAGCAATCGAGTCAACAGTCTCAATCCCAGCAAAAGTCAAGTCAAGAACAACAATCGCAGTCTCAATCCCAGCAAAAGTCAAGTCAAGCACAACAATCGCAGTCTCAATCCCAGCAAAAGTCAAGTCAAGAACAACAATCGCAGTCTCAATCCCAGCAAAAGTCAAGTCAAGCACAACAATCGCAGTCTCAATCCCAGCAAAAGTCAAGTCAAGAACAACAATCGCACTCTCAATCCCAGCAAAAGTCAAGTCAAGAACAACAATCGCACTCTCAATCTCAGCAAAAGTCAAGTCAAGAACAACAATCGCAGTCGAAATCACAATCGAAATCTTCAAAAGAACAATCTGAATCGAAATCGCAGGCGTCAAAAGAAAATCACGAATCGAAGTCGCAAGCGTCAAAAGAAAATCACGAATCGAAATCGCAGGCGTCAAAAGAAAATCACGAATCGAAGAATGAACACAAATCAAGTGAGAAAAGTAGCAAACATAGTCATAAATCAAGTGAAAAAGGTCATAAATCGAGTTCCAATGAACACAAAGAAGCGAAACATGGACAGAAAGGACAAAAATCTTCGGCTGAACATAAAGAAAGTCACCATAAAAGTTCTTCGTCGAAAGAGCATAATCATCACGAAGGCAAGTCCAGCAGTGAACAACAACATAAAAGTTCCAACAAGCACGCAGGAAAGTCCAGTGGCGACCATAAATCATCCCATAAAAATGGAGGAGAACATAAATCGCACAAATCGTCGGCGGAGAAATCTCAATCTTCGAAAGAACACCATTCCAGCAAACACGAAGGTGAACATAAAGGACAAAAAAGTGCCAGCAAACAACACGAAGGACATCATTCCGCGAAGTCGTCCGCGGAAAAGGCGCATTCGTCGAAAGAACATCACGAATCCAAACACAGCGGCGAATCTAAATCCCATTCGAAAAGTTCTTCTGAGCATAAAGCGCAATCTTCTAAAGAGCAACATAGCAAATCTTCGAAGGAACAGAAAGAACAACATAGCAAATCGTCGAAGGAACAGAAAGAACAACATAGCAAATCTTCGAAGGAACAGAAAGAACAACATCACGGATCGAAGGAACAGAAAGAACAACATCACAGTTCGAAGGAACAGAAAGAACAACATCACGGATCGAAGGAACAGAAAGAACAACATCACAGTTCGAAGGAACAGAAAGAACAACATCACGGATCGAAGGAACAGAAAGAACAACATAGCAAATCTTCGAAGGAACAGAAAGAACAACAAAGCAAATCTTCGAAGGAACAGAAAGAACAACATCACGGATCGAAGGAGCAGAAAGAACAGCATCATGGATCGAAGGAACAGAAAGAACAGCATCATGGCTCGAAGGAACAAAGCAAATCTTCGAAAGAACAAAGCAAAGCTTCGAAGGAACAAAGCAAATCTTCGAAAGAACAAAGCAAATCGTCGCAAGAACAGCAGAGCAAGAGTGAATCTCAAAACCAATCCCAACAGAAATCCCAGGTCCAGAAGTCTTCGAGCGAACAAAAAGCCCAATCCGAACAACAAAAATCCCAAAGTCAATCCCAACAATCAAAGTCCCAGACCCAATCCGAACAACAAAAATCCCAAAGTCAATCCCAACAATCAAAGTCCCAGACCCAATCCGAACAGCAAAAGTCGCAGAGCCAGAGTCAGCAAAGCCAACAATCGCAACAAGCTAAATCGCAAAGTAGCAGCGCTTCTAGTTCTGCAAGTCAATCTGCCAATTCTGCAAGTCAATCTGCAAGTTCGGCAAGTCAGCAGTCGCAGGCCAGTGGTAGCTCTATCGTCCAACAAGTTGTCTTACCAATTCGACAAGGAACCGGAAGTGGGTGAACAACGCCATTCTGAAACAAAAGTTTGTAACTTTTAATTTACAGGTTGTTTATTTGAATTTGCATATGATAATACAGTAACTTTTTGTGAGACGCAAAACTTTTTATGTTAAGTAAAGTTTATAACTTGTTTTGGCATCAATTTGAAAAAGGTGTTAGATATGTCAAAAGGCACAAATATAATAGAACTTTCCAAACATTACTGGTTTTATGGAACCTTTCTACAATTTTGGTACAAAGTTTTTAACGTTAACAAGCAATTCGATTCAATAAAGATGCCCCGTCGAACCTATCGTTGGCCTCAATTACAGTATCTTTCCACAGTAACATGACATGAACCAAAAACTTTCGACATTACGCATTAATTTTAAACTTTTGACATTGTTGTCCATGTTTAAATATTGTATCGTTGACGCAACAAATCTTTGAAATTTGATTATTTCTATTTCTTTAAACTGGCCAACCGCATGTAAAATTGTTTTCTAAAAAACTTACATTACGTTTTTAAATAATGGCAAACTTTTTCATATTTCTCTTTAGAAAAAAATTGGGTATTGTCATCGGTCAGAATAATAACAGTCGTAGGCGTCCTAGTTCCGTCGACTTTCGATGGACCAGATAAAAATTCGCAACTAATTTGTCACTTTAGTCGAGTGGAGCAGGTATAATTTTCTTCTGCAACACCTCGAGTAATTTCCGAATTAAAAAATGCTTGTTTTCATGCTTTTACTAGCAACATTTATAACGGGAAATCATTTAGCCGTAGGTAAGTATAACAACTGCCACACGTTAACTTTAAATTGGCTGAATTTGAAACAAAATGTGGCAAATACTTTCAGCACCAGCGTCGGGAAACCCGTTGCTCCGAGGTAACAACGGTCGCAGCACTAATCCGCTATTGAAAGGACCCATAGATTACAGTCAGAGTTCAAATCCGTTGCTGAGACAAAATTATCAAGCGGGTGGTCAACAGACTCCGTTCGTACAGAACGTACAGCCAGGTATACCTGGCGGCAATACTGGTAACAGCGGATTTGACAATTCTGGTAGTGGTACCGTCGCAACTGAACCAACAACTGTATCCACGTTGGCGAGCGTCGGCGGCGATACTGTCGGTTTTTCGAGCAATTCTGGAGATGGAAGCGCTTTAGGCACGACAATAGCCGGTCCACCACCTCCTCCATTCGAACCAGCTGGTTCTAGCGTAGCTACGACGTTATCCTTGGCTGGCGGATCGCCTAATACCGACGATTTCTTCAAAGATACGATAACAACTCCAAAATCGATGGATTCTCCGATGAAATCGAAATTGAACGCGAACTCGTTCGAACCGAGTCGAAACGGTGCGCTGAAACCAATGAACAAGCCCGACAAATTAATCGGCGACTCGAGTCCTAATGCAGGATTACGATCGAACAATAACGGTGCTAATCCAACAAACGCGACAAGTTTGCAATCTAATTCCAATCAAGCCACCTCTCACGGTGGACAACCGAAGTCAATGAACAAAGTTGACTCGAACGTAAATTCGAATTCTGTTTCACAATTCGTATCGAATGGTAACGAAGCAAACACGTCTAACGGTGGACAAAGCGCTTCAAAATCGCTTGTTAATGGAAATACACCTTCCACAAATAACAACAGCAACAATAAAAATCAAAACACTGGAGGCGTTACGAATGCAAATTCAATTACTTCGGCTAAATTCCGAGTTACCTTAGCCGATCAAGAGAGTCAAGGTAAACAATTATATTTTGCTCAATCGCTTTGTTTTTTAGCGTATAAATTATTATTTTATTATTATTAAGCAACCATTTCGGACGTCCAAACGTCGCGTAATCTGGTAACACAACAGAATCCTGCTGGAAATTTCGGCGGTCCACAGGCGAAACAAATTTTTACAAGTTTAAAAGGAACTCAAACAGTGTCGAGATTGGACCCAGTGCCTATTCCAAAAGGTTCTTTTAAATCGAATGGTCCTCCAATTGTTTTTCCAGGAAGCGGTGGTGCACCGCCGAAAAATCCATTCGCCATCAACCCCGACGATTTACCCGTCGCTACAAACGTTGCAAAACCGGTAGGCAAAAGATAAACCAAAATTTCATTATATGATTTAACTTTATGGAAATTAGTTCAGGTCAAATAAAAGTATTTTTGCTGCAATATTGAAAAGGTAACTTTGTTTAGATTTTAGTCAATTTAAAACCCTACATATTTGCTTGCTTCAATAGCACACAAGCATTACAATTCTGTTTACGATATCTGTACTTGTAGCACAATGATTTTGTATCGGAACAAGTATGAAACCAAAAAACAAACAATAATATTAATTACATTTATCAATTATATTTAGAATTACAAAATACTGTTGTTAGGACTTCTTTTCGGCGATTTGTTTAGATTACTTTTCGGTGATTTGTTAGGATTAAGACTACTTTTTGGTGAAGGGTGAAATTCTAAGGCGATTTGATGGACACAGTTTTAGCAATTTTCGCGTTGTTTTCGTGGTTATTCTTACCTTCGGTTGTTCGTTTAACATCCAAATTTTGTTTCCCTGGCTGATCAACTTGATTTACAGGCGATAGAACGGCGGTTCTGGCTGTTTCGTATTTTTCACTTTCGAACAAATTAGCTCTGGATTTATATTTCTGTTTTTGAATGCCGCAGTGGCGTTTTGCGTTTGACCACGACGACGCTATTATTGTGACGTTTTTTACTCAAGTATACCGGTTTACCTTCCTGAAGTAAAAATAATATGATGATACAAATAAAGTAGTGGCATTAACATGAACATAATCCTTACCTTGACTGTGAAAATTATTAATGCCAACGTAATAATGCTGCACGTAAATACAAAAATACACGCCAAACTTAACAACATGGATCGCCCTCTATTAAATTCTGGATTAAAATTTATCGTAGTTGACTCACGCGTTCTGTATCTCCTGGGCGTTTTCTTATCGGGCACCAAATTAATAGTATCAGCGTAATTTCGAAAATCTTCACAGAACGACGATACAGATGCATTGTATTCTTGCGTACAGTTCCAAGATACAACTTCATAAGAAACAATAAGATACCAACGAACAACCCAGCGCCAGCAGCAATCAACGAACTTCTACGTCTCCTTGAGTAAGTGGAATAAATTACAACTAAGTTCAATCTGCAGGAAAAAAACAGAAATCAAAAATTACCAAATGCAGTGGCTAGAATGGAAAGTGTTTGCAGTGACATGCAAAGTGGCTGTAAACAGCTAAGAATTGGTTTAATATTATCAACGATTACTTACGTGAGGAAAATAATGCCGTTAACAATTGTCCATCCAGCGAATTTCGTTTCCGAGTACAGCGTTAACGAATATAAACTAATAATTACTAACGTCGTAAGATGAATGACGATATCCCTTCGATAAGCAGACAAATAAATATCGCACGTTTAGCCTCGGGTGGAGCTTCATATACTGCGGTAGTTTGCGATTCTGTAGAATGCATGTCAGACATTGATACTCGAGACATCTTTGCAAATTTTGTTAGTATTTTTAAAGTGCTTGAAAGGCAAACCAGGCTCTGATATCGATATTAACTTGGCCAAGCTTTATAGTTTGTAATTTTTCAGATTTTCGTTAAGTTCCTCAAACTGTGTAAAGCTTTATTTCCTTGTTACTGTAGAAAAACCAAACGGCTCGTTGAAAAATATTTCGTCTATGTAGTAATAATAATAATAATTTACTCGACTTCAATAAATGAAGGTGTAGAAACAAAATTTATACAACATAAACAACAAACG